>VWZO01019690.1:152256-318334 GCA_013396975.1 Bucco capensis | reverse complement strand
GGGGGGGGTTCAGTATTATTTTTGTATATATATTTCATTTCATTGTTATTATTTTCATTAAAGTTGTTTAAGTTTTCATTTCCAATCCACAAGTCTCTCCCTCTCTGTTAATTCCCTTTTTTCCTTCCTGGAGTGGGGGACAAGGGGTTAATAGAGAGCATCTGTTGCTGGATTAGTGGCTGGCCCAACCCTAAACCTTGATAAAGAGACACTACAGTCTTTATAAAACCAAGGAATTAAGACAATAGCATTTTTTCCATCTATATTGTGAATACAGAGATTTGCTCTGGTATTAATTTTATGAAAGTATCATCAAAACAAATTAAAAACTAGTCACATACATATATGAAAGGATGGGAATAAGGAAACACCAGCCAGCACAATAGAAGAGATGACACTACAGTCCTGAGAAAACACAACTATACAAGCTTTTGGCTTTTGGCTTTGACTTACACCTGAAACAAGTTCACAGTAAGGATCAAAAACTTTTTCTTTCCACTTGATTCTTCCTGTGCAAACAGGATTATATACAGACTAGAAAAGGTTACATCATGTTTACCTAACTCCTCCAAAAAGAAGCAATATTCTAAGCCAAAAATTTGACATAATCATTTGTCTATATTACAGACCTTTATAAGCCCAGGAGTAGGAAGTTGTAAAGTAGTCACAATTTTAGGCATACGTAACTTGTTGTGTAACACCTTTAGGGAAACATTTGCCCATTCAGTTGAATTTTTATTCTTGCCTGTTTTCTGTTTCATTTTTGATCCTAATAAGAAGTCATTCCCTTATGAAATTTTTACCTAAAATTATTTAGGCAAATCTCCCCCTGGAAGTCCTCATTTTCCTCCTTGACTATCTATACAAATATCTGTACAGTTACCTTATACTGATGGCTAAGTTTTACTGTGCTAAAATTGGATTATGAGATTCAAAAGACCCTTTGAATACTGGAAAATTTCTCATTGAAATGTTGAGAGACAGATAGAGAACTGATGGTTTTGTTTGCCCCAAGTAAATTATTAACATGGTAACTGAGAGACATCTTGAAGCTGCTGCATTTATTACTACGGGTGATTCCCAAACATGAAAATATTGTACTATATTTATATACACATTTGAAAAGAGCATGTGTTATTTATTCATTAGGGAATAGCATATGAACAGCATCACCTGGTGACAACTGCACACAAAAAAATATATAAATCCAACATGCAGCCTTCTCCTGTCAGAGTAGTTTTGGCTGGCAGCATCCTTCTCTTTTTCTACTCATGCTGACAGTTTCTGGAAGGAATGGAAGATGTATTTGACCACTGGGCCTTTTCAAATATTCTTACCCAGATTTCTCTATCCAGCTGTTGTTTGCTTAAGAGACACTTGGAAATGTTTATTCATCAGTGCAATAGTATTCTCCAGCTCTTCTCAAGAGAAGACCATTCCCATCAAAGATTCTACTTTGTTACATGATCATTAAAACAACCACCGTGAATGTTTATGATGCCCCAATTTAGTTCATTTTGTATTTCATACTGGATGACTAAATTAAAGGGTAAATTTGCCCCTAAAATACTGCACACAGTTCAAGCACAGGAATTAGGGCAGTTGTAAATAAAGACCAGAATCCACAGAGAATATAAGATAAGATGACTGGTTTTAAGGTACAAGAGCAATGAAAGGGAATGACAGACAGCTCCCATCAGCATAGCAGACTGACTTGGGCATCAGCACCAGAAGTGGCAAGAAGTAGATTTAGAAACCAGTATCCCAGGTTAAAGATGGCACAACAGAAAGTAAGGAATATTCTAAGGAAGGCTGTCTGACAGAGAGAATAAAAAAGGCATGAAGGAGACACTGCCATCCATCATTGTCAATACAAGAAAGGAGACCTTGCCATTGGTGAGTGCAGAGTAACAGTAGGCTGGGGGAAGGAGGAGAGAGGGAGGAGTTAATGGCTTGCAGGTTAAATGTTACAAAGCCTTATTACTATGCTGACTGTTTTCCCATCAATTTAGACTACATTTCTTTGTTCTCATCTAGGAAAAACTCACCCCACCTCCAACTGCCTCATCTATAGGCAGAAGTGGGTGTCTGAAGGGCTGCACTCATCATATTTCATTTCAGTTGAGTGGAATAGATTCCTACAGCACAAAAAAAGTTAGGCACAGATATCTCACTGGTACCACAGAAATAAACCTAGGAATAGCAGAGCTTTCAGGCTCTGGAACTGCTGCAAACTGAGATTATTCTAACAGTTGATAAGATGCATATTTGAGACCTCTGAGTACAGCAGAGTTACTGTGAAGTTTTAATTTTCAGCCTTCTATATACTTCATAAGAAGGCTAAATTTTTTCCCATGCATTATCTAAAAGATTTAAATATAACCAGAAAGGGATTTTATTGCAAAAATAGATATCATCACAAGTTTTTGAGGACTATTGCATATTTAAATTGTTCTTTAAAAAGAAAAAGATTGAACTAAGCTTTTTACCAGAGTAATGGAATGGTATTTGAAGAGTTTACACATGTCCTACCTAAAAATCATGGTAATGTGTTACCTCTTGTTATGGAGCTGTGAACATAGACTGGTGGTTTCTCTCTGCAGATCACTAGTTTTAAAACAAGCTTTATAATTTATTAGCTGAAATTAGTTTAGAGAATAGCCTTGGGGAGTCTTGATAAAGCTGAAAATATTCTAAGCTTTCTTCCTGACTTAGACTTCCCAAGTGTCACACCACTGGCTCTGAAAAGTGTCTGGCAACAGGCTCACATAGATGTAGAGAGTCATTCTCTAGGAGACATCAGAGAAGCTTTTTAGTTAACCCCAGCAAGACTTATTATTTTTAACTAATGCTTTTAGTAGTTCTTTCTTCTGCAGGCACTGTTGTACTGAATTCTGAATTGCCACCATAGACATTATTGCCACAACAAAACTGCGAGCATGATGAGTAAATACTTTATGCTTTGCTGAGTGGCATTTTGTGCTGACTTGTTAAGGTCTGAGCTTCACATGTTTTCTCAGTGATTAGGGGGGAATAAAACCCTTCTCTTGCCAATACTTACTTTGCAGAAGATATTTAAACCCAGATATATTACAGACACATTTTGGCAGCATGAATGATTGCTACAAAGATGACAGAGCCAAACTCTTCTGTTAGATGAATGAACAAGGAGATGTGGTCACTGAGTTCTACTTCAGAGGTTAGATATGCAGAAAATTTTAAACAAGAACTCTTTAGCTTTCACTGTCTGTTGTTCAAAGGAGCAGATTATAACCTGTATGTAGAAAAATAATGCCTCATTGCCTCCAAATACACCAAATCCTTCTTAAATTCAGAAGGGATCTGAGTAATGACATTTTAACTACTGAAATGAAGAAAGGTCAATACTAAAAATGCTTATACTTATCTCACCTAGGATTTTTGCAAGTAGAGTATGGCACAATCAGCCAAGGTATAAGCAGGCACAACTAGACTGAGGAGATTGGAGTGCCTGTATGAGGTTGTTTTTACTGAAAAGTTTTCATTTACACAATGATAACATTTACAGAGAATTTGTGTGTGGAAGAGTAGTTACCTACAGGCTTCCTAGTGACAACAGGTTAATGACTTATTGTAAATTTTCTTTTGTTTTGGGTTTTCTTTCAGGATTAACTAGGCTATGGTTTTGCCTAGCCAAGTCTTAGTCTCTGGTCTCCTCTCCTTTTTCCTTTCCTGAAAAAGCAAAAGGACCTTGATCAGTGTTGAGATCTATGCTAATATACTACATTTCCACAGGCAGAAACATAGAGACAAGGTGACTTCAGGTCTCACCTTTCCTTAGCACCATATCCTTGGAAATTGATTTGACCCTATACCAACATGGTTATCAACTAAAAACTTCATTATTGAGCCCAAAAAGGGAATGTTGTACTGAATGTTCTAGATTTATATACCTAAATACTCAGACTGCACCATACTTATCTCAAATAAGAGGAGGCAGGGCAAATAACAAGAGATGTTTCCAAAGCTGAGTCTACTGCAGCTGGTGTATGGCTGGCATAAAACAATGCACTAACACTGCTCCTTCTTAGTACAATTAATGCATGCAAAGTAGGAGTATAAACACACAGGGCTAATCATGACTCCTGTTGCCTTCTCTGATAGCCTCTCCTCTACATATACATATCTACTTGCTCGTCTTGTTCTTGTTCTGCACTCCAAGTCCCTCACTGCTAAATGGAGTGGAGCTGGGTACTGTGTTTGTATTGAAGGCTGATGTTTTCTCATGGTTCCCAGAGCAGCCTGGGATTCCATGATTTTCATACCTTTCTGACAAATATCCATGACTTGGGACATTCTGGAGTCCTAAATGAGAGCCAGTGGGCTGGGTGCATGGAGTGAGCCTAATTGCACAAAGTGGAACAAATGTAATTAAGAGCTGTAAAGTTGAGCTAGGCACTGTTTGGGAGGTTAATAGGGAGCAGGAGCTCAGCCTAACAAAGGAGCCCACTAGCCCGACTGACTGGAGCTGAAGGGCTGCACATGATTGCACACAGTGGAACAAATTTCATTACAAGCCTTGGGATCAACACTTTAAAAGCTTAGTGAAATGGGTCAAGTTCACAAGGATAATTTGGTTCCTACAAAAACATACCCATGACGTTTGACACTTTTCATGCCATCAGAATATTTCTACCCTTTAAAATCCCAGCCCTGTTATGGTGTAATTGTCCAGGTTCACTCAAGTGTTTACTGTGTTGGACCAAAGCATCTAATTAGATAGGCTAATGACTGACTCTATTCTTACAGTTGCAACATACAGAAATTGCTTTCTGGGGCAACTAGAAATATTAAAGAGGGAAAAAAAGTCTTTATTTTGCATGTAGTGAAGAAACTAGTAATGATTTTGGAAGGTAAGCCTGCAATCAATCATTCTGCATTGGTTTTGATATTAAAGAAGGGGAAGATGAAACTCAAATATGAGATATAGATATATGTGTGTGTGTGTGTGCATGTGTACATATCTATGTGTATAAATGGATGCTTCCTTGATGATTATTCTCCTTTTCCATTGATTTTTTGCTGAGGTATAAAAGGCTAGGCCAAGTGAAGTTAGTTGAAGTCTTTTGATTCAGATTAACCTTTCCTTTTTTCTCTTAAGTAATTTTTGACCATTTAAGTGCAACTAACCTGTGGCTTTTCCCTTTCAGAGACTGCCTAATCAAGAATATATCCTGTTTTATGGAACATGAAGGAGCTCAGAATAACTTCTCTTGCACATCTCAGTTGACTTGGCACTACTAGCAGTGATTTAAAAAGTGCAATAGGTAAGAGATACAGATCAAAACCACAAATAAGTATTGTAATGCATATAGACTTGGTGATATTAAAGGATGACAGGCAGGGAAGATTTTCCCTGAATATGCAATAAACTTATGGAAAACAGCATGAGTACATTCCTCTGAAATTATTTATCTAATAATTTCTCATATCATTTCAACTTTCTAAAGTATAGTAATATGCTATTGTTCATGCAAATTTTCAATACCAAAAAACCAAGCACGTATGCATAAATTTGGTGAAAATACTTTGACCAGTTGCCAAGAGTGGGATTTTGAAAGTTACCTGTATGTAATGTGCTACCCCATGTGGGAGGCACAGAAATTTAATTACCCCATCATGCTGATAAGAGAGCTGAAGTACCAACCTCAGGCTAGCAAGTGGTTGCTATCACAATTATTCTGATTAAAATCAATGACATTAATTGTGTATGAAACTGCTTACCAACCTGAATAAAAGATTTCACACTCTGACTCTGAGAGACAAAGTTGTTTGCCCAAGGTCCATAGCCTGGGACTCAGCAAACCACTTAAGCATGTCCTTAATTTGTAGCACATGTTTAAGTGTTTTTCTACAGCAGAAATAAATAAAGAATCATTAATACAGTTTAAATCTAGGTCTCCTAAATGCCAGGTCACTTCCTTAATCACAAGGCCACCTTGGCTATATGAGGTAAATGTTAACGGGAATTGAGTACATCTTATGTCTGCATATTTGTTGACTTTTGTTTTGTTTTACAAAGCTAAAAGCAAGGAGCTGAATGCTAAATGCATCTCACTTTTTGTGGAGGGGTATCATGGCTGAAGTTTGAAAAACAAGCAGACACAAGGTAGGACACAGAAATCCCTAAAACTGAGACAATGAAAAGGTTGCTCTTATCCTAGCAGCATAATTCATAACTAGGCTTGTTGTCTTTGTGAGTACTGAGTCGTGTGGCTCCTACAAGAAACAGGTGATGCAGTAGCTATCATCACTTTCTTGAAATGTATTCATAACCCACATCTGGAATTCAACATATTTTTTTATAGCTCCACCAGTAACATTTGTCAGAATTGCTCTTCTAGAGGAAAAAAGAGTCTTGGAGTATGGAAGATGCTCCGTCAAAGCCATCAAGAACAGGTTCATAGAGCCTGTTGATGTATGCAAACCAAGAATGGGCTATCTCCTCTTCTAGAAAAACCTAGCTCATGCTGATCAGCCCACATTTTCACTTAAATACCAACCTGTAAGTACAGTCTAAAACTCACTTCCCCAGGAATATAACTAGTATGGGATGAGGAGTTCCAGGAGAGGTAAAGAAGGAGGTATGCTGTACAAATGACAACACCCAAAGGACGGAGCGCTGAGGTGAACACTGAATCTCCACCTCTGATGGTCAGATTCTGTCTTAGGGTTTCTTAAGGGTACATACATATTTGATCCTAAAGCATTTTTAAATTTATTTTCTTATAATGCTGTGTTTTCCTAATTTTAGACTGAAAGACTTTTAGATGTATAAAGAAGCTTTCACTTGCTATTCAAGGAGATGGTACCTTGATTGAGACATCCAGGAGAACACAGTAGAGGTTGCTCCTAGGGAGTTACTTGCTGCCCTTTGAAGGTGTATTGGAGAAAAACTACAGACTGAAAAGAGTCCCTCTCGTGCTGAACCAAAGCTTCAGCAATGCAATCCTTATTTCATGAACTTTGTTCTCCAATTGATTCAACTCCTTCTCATTGCTTTATACTTGCATTAGAGACAGCAATTAAGCCTGAGTTTTTCTGGAAGAAAGTATGGCTGGGACATTGGGGAATTTTTGTGGTTAAGGAGAATTCCCAGGAGCTGTACACAGACTATAATGGGTCTTTTGCGTGCACCTGAAGCAAGAAGTGACTAATAAATGCTTTCACCATCACTGTGTATTCATAGAACTGGAGATGGAAATTTTGCTGTGAGAGGCACAAAGGAAAGAACTCATATTGGAGTCAACTCAGCTGTACTTTGCCTTCCATTAATATAAGTATATAGGAATTTATCTTAGGGACATAAAGAGTAGTTGACCACAGAACAACCATGCAGGATTGTTCTGTGATTAGAATTGCTTCAGAAAGTAACAGTACAGTCCCTGGACCACTGCTTATTGCTGCATCTTCTATGTCAGACAGCCAGAAACTAGAGCCACAGTATCTTATTTCTTAACAGAAGACAGGGATGGCTCCCAGAGGCAGTGAAGTTGTTTGCTGTCCTCTTTATATTACTGAAGACATTGTTTCAGCAGTGGGCTCCAGCCTTTTATCCCTTTTCAGTAGAATTTGTGAATGACTTCATCACTCAGTCGGCACACTGCATATAAAACCTTCCTTATGGTGTAGTCTACTACAAAAAACAAATTATCATAACACTTCTCCAAAAAACAGAGATTCATGCCCAGAAAATATTCTTTCATCCATTCTTTGGGGACAGAGACACTTGGATAATGTATATGCCTTGTGTGCGCTTCTCTCCCTGAGTGCAGCAGCTGGAATGAAACCATCTTTGTAGATAAAGTTGATGTTTTAATTTTTTCACCCTGAAGGACAATATATAATGTAACTTTTCAATTTTCATTAACTGTAGCACAGGTTGCTATAGGCTAAGCTCTTAGCTATGAATAAAAGTAAAGCAATGAAACTCTACAGAGGAATGTTTCAGCTAAATGCCATCCTTGGCATTTTGTGGCAATGCTAAACTTGGATGGGACTAGAGTAATTATGTCTCTCTCCAGCTGTTCTAATAGTAAATTCACTAGGAAGATGTCCTTTTTTACCCCCCTGTTCTCAATCCCCATGCCCCCAGGTAGCTAGAATGCTGGTGTATCTTAATGGAAAATGTAAAAGGATCAGAACTAATAGATTTAAGAGAAATGAGATGATACTCAGAAAGAAAAGCTAAAGCCAACTATACAATAAGGGAAGAGGAATAACTCCAAACTATGGAATTAGCATAGCCTCTAGAGACATTAACTTAGGTGACTTAACATAGGAAGCTCAAATACAAAACAACATGCTGAATATATTAGGCAAGAAAGACAGAGTCTTTTCTACCCTAAACTTAAATATTGGATCCTGTGTTGAATTGATTTCTGGGGCTGTTCCTGAATGATGTTCTAGTCATAGGCTTGGTTACATCACCTTTCAGAATTAAGTAGATAATGCTGGCTTCTGTCAAGGTCTTTATTAGAAGCTAGCATAAACTTCCTAATTACTGAGAAGCTGATACTAAAAACTACCAAATTAGAAACAGTTTTAGTAGATATAATTAGGAGGTCATCTAATAACTACTGTGCTTTCTCTTCGGGCCAGTTGACTATAAAATAAGGAACTTTATTAACATGCATAGAGTGCTTAGGAAAATGAAGATCATGGTTTCCATCCAACCTTCTGAAAAGCAGTATTATATGTATCAGACAAATTTCATAGACTGAAATTTGGCTGTCTTTAGGCAAGTCTTCAAGCCAACAAAAGTCCTCACAAGGATTGCTGAAGCAGAATTTCATAGTTTTTATTTGCAACCCAGTTCTCAAAAATGTAGCTGGCTTAAGACCTACAATATCAGTATTTGTGTCTTGCAGGAACACACACAAATGAGGTTCATTTCCCCTTTTCTGTTTCTTCATTGATCAACTCAAAACTGGGAGAAGAGGAAGTCCCTCTTAAAATGCAAAAGACTCTTCAGAACAGTCCCTCCGTTTGGAGAAATTAGTTCTTATAATCAGAGAAATGATGTTTAGGCAATATCATGTATTATAACCCCACTTTACTGTTTATGTTAACAAAGCACATTTATGGTATAGGAAGTATAACTTTGTTTTTCCTTTTTCAAGCCACTGCACTGTCTGTCTTACATGGAAAGTACAAAGTTATGTAACTCAATCATCCAGTCTAGCCCAAATAAATATGACATGTTCAACATGAGATTTATGCAGAGGACCTTTCCTATGATATAAATAAGATTGTTTTTCTTTATTCTTTTGGATTTTTAAGTATTTCTTAAATGCTTTGAGACATCTCTGTGCTAACAGGGAAAATCACCTGTGAGCTTCCATCAGTGATCAAAACAATATTGACATAAATTGAACATATAATTAAAACATGAACAACAGGCATATTTAATGCTGAAATAAATCTATAAACAAACTTACCATCACATACATAAAGCTTTTACTAGGCTTCAGCCATTTCAAATATAATGTTCAGTGATCTACCCTGATCAATTTACAAGGCACCATTTTTTTCCCTTTTCAGCCCAGTGTCAATCTAAACTATAAACACTTGCTGACTTGCTGTTGTAGGTCTATTTTGGAGTGAGTGGAACTCTCAATTACTGTTCTTACTGTCACAATCTGCCTCGAAGGGCTTCAGCTCACAGATCAGCTTTGTCTGTGAGAATGCTCAGTGCTAGTTCTGCCAGTGCACAGCAAAGGGAGGGTAAGATCATTGTAGTTTAAATCTTTTCCAGATAATCTTCTCCTGCTCATGCCTGAAAGAAAGGTCCTGTTGAGCCCTTAGTGTTACAGCAGTTCAAAGTCCTTTGCTTCCTCAGAGTTATGGGTCTTCAGTGGAAGGGCTGGAATCACTCTTCATGCCTGTTGAAGGGCACCCAGCTAGCTTTGATTTACTTCAAGGCTTTCAAAAAGCATGTTAAAATTTGCTTGCTGAATGTTCAGCTTCCTTTCTTGCTGAAAAGCAGAAGCTGTAACCATAAATAATAGTACTTAAATCTATTAGTGGTCTTACTAACAGCTGCATAGAACACTTGCTAATAAGATAACTTTTCAGACTATAAATACTAAGTCAAGATGCAAACGGATTGTCGTATACCACAGTATAAATTGCAGATACAATACCACCTAAAATTCAAGCTGAGATTTAAGATGATTCCTGGATACTTAAATTCAAAGGCATAATTTAATATAAGTTTAGCTAAAGTAGTAATGTTTAATCGCTCCTTACAAGAGCTCTTTCAACAGAAGACTTGATTATGCCTAAATCAGGCCAAAATGGTATTAAAATCGTGCTGCAGACCAATATAAATCTGACCTATCACTGATGCAGCTCCATAAAAAATGGCACCATCTTCATGGAGAGCTATTTTATTTATATTTTGTACAAACTTGATAACTATTGAAAAAGTCTGCAAGGAAATAAGCTCTCAGAAAAAGCAGCTGATATACTGAAAGCCTCCAAATTTGTTTAATGAATGTATTTCTTTTGTAATTAGATAACATGAAACTGAGCAACCTTAAATATCTGTTTTTACAGATAGTCCCTTTTACCAAAAGTCTGTAACATTCAGTTATATTTTGCTATATTCAAGCTGGAACAAGATAATAATCACAGTCAGCAAGAAACAGGGCCTCAAGGATCTCAGGAGGTCACACAGCAACCTCCACTCCCTTGGAGAGGGAAGTACTTGTACCTTCATCATACCATAGGGAGCTCACAGCTTGAGAGAGAAGTTTCCTTACAGTCAGAAAGCTAGACTCAGTTATTTGCACCACTAGAATGGAGATGAAGTCATGGTTTTGAAAGCAAGGCTTCCAAATCCTAAGCCCAAACACTATGGTATTTCCTCAAGCAACCAAAATCTATTAGCATTATCAGTTATCATGCCACTGTAGCTATTATCCACAATACTCATTTAGAATTGATGCCACCAGTAAATCATCCCATTACTAACCATTTGGAACCAAGGTAAGAACATGAAGTCGTAATTAACATCCATATACTAAGCAAAGGGCACAAATGACAGAAGGAATCAGTGGAATTTTGCCTAAAGAGGAGTTTGGGGCTCCAGAAAGAAGAGTTCTACGAGTGCTTTCCCAGGTAGATTTTAAAAGAAGATTAAATAGAAGATTTTGAAATTACTATTTAGCTCTTGGCTGTGTAATATTACAGTATAAGGGGAAAAAATAGGATGAGCAATACGTCCCAACATGGAAAGTGGTCTGGTAACTTTCTCATTTATTATAAGAAAAGTATGAAATAAAATCTTTTCCCCTAGATAGGTATCATTTGGAGGAATATCCTGCAGACAATCAGACAGTGACCTGACCTGAATCCTGTAGCAAAGCAACAAGTCCATAAAGCTGAACCTAGGCACACCCAGTGTGAAAACAGGAGCAAAATCAAGGCTGGAGAGTTGGTTTCTTAATTAAGGCAATTTGAGTAAAAATAATGAAGGCGGAAGTCACATTTCTGCAAAAGCAATTTGGCAGAAGGGCTAGCCCTCTGCTTTCTAGTACTTCAGATGAAAAAGGAAGATGCTATTAGTTGCTTTCTTTGTTAAGTGTTTGAATTAAAACCTTGGTGCCACTCGTTTACTATTTGCCAGTAGCACTGAGTGAGTAATTCTCTGCCTGCAATTTCTTTGACTAAATTAGCCTCTTTTCCTTCTCACGCAATATCCACCATCAGATCATGATTTTCTCATTTAAATGTACTCAACAAATATATCTGATTTTTTACCCTGCAAACCGATTACAAATATTTGAAATTCAAGCTGCTCAACTTATTTGGGATTGGTAAATCAGGTCACTCTGTGCTCTCTGACTGAACAAGTGTGTGAAACACTACTTCCCATGCATATAATTGGGTGTTCCCCCTCAAAACCAGTCTTTCATTTGTATTATTGCTTTTTATAAACCTTTCTGCTCAAAGTAAACTCAACTGGTTATTCTCTTACCAAGAAGTAAACTTGAGTGGTTTCCGTGTGACTATGGGCAAAGAGAATTTGTTTAAGAGCTTTAATGATTACTTGTGGACATATTTTGTATTATTTATGGCATGCTTGTTTATAGGCAAAAATGAATTAGATAAAAAGTTCCCTTCAATTCATATTATATGCTTACAAAAGACAGAAAAGGATCCAAATAAGAAAAGGATAAATAAATACATTTGCTTGTGAACGAGGGAGAATGTTGTATCGTAGAGCAAATTTGGCAAAAGTAGAAAGCCAAAAGAATTCAACCCCTCTATTGTGCTCCATTTATCACAAACTACACTTTAACAAGCCAGAAATAAGCTCCAATCTCCAGTTTTTGTTTTCTTTCCACAAAGCAACAGGATTCAGGTTAAGGGGTTTACTTGTGGACCATAATTGCTATGCTGTTTGCAAATGTTGATATCATTTGGAATTATTGTCACATGATGGTCTCATGGATTGAGCTAGTCCACTGTTGGGAAAAAAGCATAAAAGAATATTTCCAAATGTGGTCATTTATTTTTACAGGGGTTTAATTATTATAAACATAAGCATGTATTTTCTCTCTAAGTATTCTGATAGTCTGGAGAAACAAATAGATTTTTCAGTCAGAGCAATGAAGAGGAAAGGAGTGATTATATGCAGATAGTGAATAACAACATGGAAAAGCTCATAAATAAAATAAACACGAGCACACACAGGGCAGCTGTCCTAGTTCCCAGCTTCTTAGATGTCTCTTCCCTATGGACCCTCTTTATCCCTCCTAACCTAGGTCAGCTCTTTCCCTTACCTTTAAGGGTAAGATGCTTAACCATCTGACAGACCAATCTAATCAAGACTGTAAGGAATCACAGGATAACTCCTGCATCAGTGCCTTGCTCCCTGTTTTGGGCTCTGTTGCCCAGGTTGTACATGGTGTGTCTTGCAGAGCTCTCTCCTCACTACCCAAAAGAGGTTATGGTACACACATTGATGTCCTCTGAGCCAGAAGCATGGTCCTGCCCAGGGACCAGCAACTGCAGAGTCATTTGGTTAATCCAGGATTGTGTGTATAATGAGCATCCTTACATCTATCCCTTATATAAGCCACAGGGGCAGACAGTCACTCCAGTAATTGTGTTAGGCACATAAAACTCAGAGGGGATATGTACTTTGCAAGACTACAATCCTAAGGATGCTGACCTGATGCAGGCTGCCAAGGTCAGATGGTATGCACTGAGGGTAGGCATTTGAGCATCTTCACACTGAATTCCATGGCACTAAAAAAAAAAAACCCCCAAACCAAAACACCTCCATTAATGCATTATAGTTTTTAATTACTTTACTTTTTTTGGGACAAAACGTGCCCTGTCCCTCAGACACCAGCAATCTCTGACTTGCTGATACCATTCAGGTTCCATGCAGCTTAAGTCACCCAACTAGGAACAGACCATTGCATGACTTTTGTGTTTCTATATTTTAATTAAAATCCATACCACTTAGTTGTTGATATCTCTTATATGTCAAAACTGTCCCACCTTGAGTCCCAACTCCAGAAGCAACAACACAGGTATTAAACAAAACACACACCTACTCAATACCAAGCAGTTATCTAAGTTTTAGTACTTAAATGAGTGCTTCCCCAAACAGGGGCTCAGAAGAGCATTTAGGTTGATAATTTAAAAGAAAGAAAGAAAGAAACAAAAAGTGAAATCGCAAGTTTTCCTATAATGTTAAAAAATTACTCATGGAAATGCAAATAAAAACACAGAAAGTCACAATGGAAACATTATTTTTTTATGCATATACCAGCATCTCTGGCTTTCACATGTTTTTGCATAATGATAGGGCTAATATAACATAACAAATCCTAAACTGTTTTTACAAGGAGTGGAAAAAAGATGTGTAAAAGTATGCTCTGTCTTGCTTCCTTCTGTTCACAATGTATCTAAATACAACAAATGGTGTTCTTGCTCTTTCTGTCTGTTTCTCAATCTGTTTGGAAAGTAGCCATCATTCTGCAGCCAACCATAATATTTGACACTTCCTGACATCATGAAAGCCACCATCTGTCTATCATTGAAGCCCTGTACTTTTTAAAGACTGCTTGGCCTGATCTTCAGTGAAGCTTCACTGTGAATGCACAGAGCAGAGTTTAGATAGAAAACTGGGGATGTCTGACAAAAGGAATCTATGCAAAATCGTGTTTTAGTTAGGAGTCAGTCACAAAACACAAGGAAATATCAAGGCCTTCTTGCAGCGACAAGAAAAAAGTTCAGCTTGCTTTCAGTTAGTCTAAAGTCTAAATTAGTGGTGGAAAGTTTGGAGGATGAAACTAAATTCAGAACAAAATATGCAAGTCAAATTAAGGAGAAAGCATTTTTTCTTCCTTCACCTAACTAATATTTTGAAAGATAAATATAGGCATGCTTCCAGTGTTTGTTAGAGTTAGAAAGTATAGAATATGCTTTTCATTGGAAATTATGATGAGCTTTAATATTTAAAGATTATAACTATTTTCAAACAGCCAAAAAGATTTTCTATGATTTTGGCTCAATATATAAATTTTCAAGACTCAAAGTCCTAAAAGGTAGGAATCTTGTTCTATTTTGTAAATATATCCTAAAAGGAAAGCATAAGCTTTTTTTACCCAAGACATAGCTTGAGGGAAGTGTATTTTCTGTGATATTTTAAGGCATGTGTTTCTACTATTATTTTTGCACAAAGCAGTGACTCAAGCTGTAACAGCTCTACTTGGTTCACTTAGAACAGATTTGGATACAAACCTTTAGAAACCTGACTTGGAAAATCATGACCTTTGAACACCCCTTGCTCCATTTCCTTCATCTACAAATTAATTCAAGTGTCTCCTCATAGCTACAGAGGCAGAACGCTCCTCACAGCTTTCATGTCTGCTATCCTCCTACAGGGCTACAGCTCCAACAGACAGAGAAACCAATTCACAGATGGAAAGCCAGGACCCTCATCCCCTTTGGCTACCACCTCTCCTTTCCTCCTCTGTCAGCCTGTCCCCTCCTCCCATCCTGAGAATGGAGATGAAGTGTTTCCTGTGCTTTTCTCAGTGCAGCACCATAAATGTGGCTGGCCCTTCATCAGACAATTCAGGTCAGGAGAGAGCCCCATGCACAGGCTCTGCAAGGGCCAAGTGTCCTGTGACTAACAATGAGCCTCACAGGGTGACAGTGAAAAAGCAGCTTTCAACAGGCTAGGAAGTTGCTTCAGGTCTCAGAAAGAGCTTCTAGAAAAGAGCTGTGTCTCACCTCTCATCGCTACTACCTCTGCAAAGCATTGCTGCTAAGGATGCAATTAATGGGTATGGAGGCATGAAAGGGAAATATCATCTTTGCTGACAATAGATAGCAATTATTTTCACGTAAGTAATTATCCCAGAGTTAACTAGAGTAACTCACAAAGCAAGAATTGAAGTGTGGACCTGCTTTTTGAGGTAAGAACAAGTAAGGAGCTGCATGATCTGAGTACCTGCCCAAATCCCTTCTTCAGTCCTATGCCTCCTGCTTTGTGTACTCTCCTACCTTGCACCACATTACCTGGAGGTTATTCCCCTATCCCCTGTCAACCTTATTCAGCCTGTACTTCCTACCCTCCTGACATAACTTCCAAAGCCACAGCTGCAGGATCAGGTCTGCACGACAGTAGCTGTTACGTGTGCCTTCAGGACAGGATCAGGCAATAGGAAACAGCATCCATGATATTACTTTTAACATTTCTGGGTAGAAAATATAGACTTTTCCATATTCAGGGGCCAATTTATGCATGATATTCTGAATACCCTAAAACTCCCCTAAACCTGCACACAGAAGACCATTTGTATTTGAAGCAGGCTTTGCATTCAATCTCTGTTGCTACTGTGTGTAGCCACCAGGATTCTTTCCTCTCCTTTCTCCATCACAATGACACCTGAATATCTCACAGTCTTTCATTAATTTACTCAAATCATACTCCTGTGAGGCTCCAAAGTGCTATTGTCTCCATCTCTTGCTACTACATCCTGACAGCAGAGAGACAATAAATTTGCCCAGCATCATATCAACTCTCGGTAGCAGAGTAGGGAGCCGAGTCCAACTTTCCCAAATTCTGGCCTAATTGCCCCATTGCTAGCTTCCATAGAGTCTTCCTGTTTATTGCTTTACCTCCATTTTCAGTTTTACTGCTTTAAAGAACTATCTTCTCTAACTTTAATGATAAGTTTTTTCCCATAGGCCTTTTTTATTTTCCTTTCACAGCTTTTTCTGCTACATAATTTTAGGTTTATAAAAAAAAAAAAAGCAGCTTCTGAAAATAGTTTCTGGTTTGCCACACAAGTATAAAGAAATGGAAGCTGAGTTGGTTAGTTGGAAGACATCACTAACAGCAGAAGTGGAATCAGGTTAGAGCACAACAGGCAGCAGAGTGATTGTGTGCTGTAAAATAAACGTCACATGGCACACAGGTACAGCCACACAGTGTGGAGCAGAGATGGCTTTGTACTACCCAGGATGAGACTGATGTAATCATAGTACCATTACATTCACAGAATCACAGACTATCCCAAGTTGGAAGGGACCCACAAGGATCATCAAGTCCAACTCCTATTCAGGCACAGGACAACCCTGAAGTCACGCTATGTGTCTAAGAGCATTGTCCAAGTGCTTAAACTCCACAAGAGTTAGTGCCATGACTGCCTGTGTGGGGAGCCTGTTCCAATGCTCCACCACTCTCTGGGTAAAGAATCTCTTCCTAACATCCAACCTGAACTTCCGACAGCACAGCTTCATGCCATTCCCCTGGGTCCTGGCGCTGGTGACCAGAGAGAAGAGATCAGCACCCACCCCTCCCTCTCCAGTGAGGAAGTTATAAACTGCAATGAGGTCTCCCCTCAGTCTCCTCCAGGCTGAATAGACCAAATGATTTCAGCCTTTCCTCATATGACTTCCCCTCCAAGCCCTTAACCATCTTTGCTGCCCTCCTCCGGATGCTTTCCAACAACTTCATGTCCTCCTTGTATTGTGGTGCCCAAACCTGCACACAATACTTCAGGTGAGTGCTATGGAAATTGCCTCTTCAAGTCCAAAATGACATTCAAGGAACCCCCTCAGGCACTCTTTACATATAAACCTGAGGATAGGATAACATATAGCAGCTTCATCCAAATCTTATATCCAGGGAACTTTCTCCACATGTGCTGTACTCTGTAGAGCAGACACAAAACACAATCTGGCTTTCTACCTTTCCCTTGTGAAACACACTGAGGGGCTCAATAAATGAGGTGCAGCAGCATTTATCTATCACTTAAATAGAAGAGAGGAAAGTAGCATCCATTTGTACTCTTCACAATAGAAAAAAGGAGAGTGAGGAATAACAATCTATAGCTGACACTGCAATGCAATAAACAAAACAGAGTTTGTCCTTGGCACCTCTTTCTCTCTTTGGGAAGGTTACTAGATTCCTAATTAGCAACACTGATTTCAGGCCTCTGGTGTGGATATCCCCCCTCAATGACACTAGATTCAAAATGATCCCTAGCTTGTCTCATTGCTGGGTAAGAGGGTAGGGTGCCATCTACTGCAAATACCAGTGTCAGACACTTTCTGAGATCTTCATGACTCTAGACTAGGGGTGGTGAAGTGCAGGGGTGAAAAGGGCAAGTTTGCAATCCAACAAAAAGAGAAAGGTGAAGAGGATCTAGAAGAAATTAAGGTACATGGGAGTATATAAGACAGCATATAAGTCATCCAAACACATACTCAAGAAATACCCTCACCCTCTCTCTATACATGCTTCATTCCTGTCACTCAGCAAACCAACATTTAGTTTCTCGATTTTCACTTATAAACGAAAAGTGAGATGTGATTTTATACAGTACTTCCATTTACTATGGATTTAAGACTAATGCATTTAAATATGGGTATTCTAGCTTTTAGAACAGTAAGCTGCATGGGAAAATGATGCATATTGGTTAAGTAAATAATAAATTATTTGTAGCAGCTGCTCTGGTTTGAAGACTTTTTTGTTCAATATTGATTACAACCTCTTGGTTTGTTTTGTGTGCCCAAAACCAGGGCAGACTAATCAGTATCAGTCAAAGACTATTTTGTGCCAAAAATTATGAGAACTAACAAAGTTAGTCATGGCCATGAACTATAACATATATTTTGGTTATGCCCTCAATCACTAAATTATTCAGATTTATTCTCTCAGGTCCTTTAAAAAAAAAAAAAGAAAGAAAGAAAAGGAAAAAAGAAAGCCAAGTAACTCTTGCTGCAAATAAGGGTTGAAGGGCTGATGTATTTAGCCTTTGAATCTGGAGGCCATGAAAAATTATTGTCAGACAATAATGGATGGCATTCTTTCATTTTTAAGGATTTTTGAAGAAAATCTAGACTATATCTCTGCTGAAATCATGTTGCATGCCAGCACTGACAGAAAAAACTTCCTAAGTAAAGATCTACATAATTAGTCCACTACTAGGTGCAAGCACTGGACTTCTTTTATGCTGGCATATTTTTCATATGAAATGAACTGGTCCTTCTAGGTGCTGTCTTTAACATCTCACCACTTCTCTCATTAGGTGCTGAAAAGATCTGTAACATGAGGAGACGCATCAGGCATCATCTTCATTTACACTTAGTGTTTTCAGCTCTAGAATCTTTTCCTGAATAAACTGTGAAAGAGGAGGGAAGGAGAGTAAGGGAAGAAAGGAAGCAAGGGAGGACCTATTGAAAGTTCAATTACTTCACGCTAATGTCTGAGTTCCTTCTGGAGTTCATCCAGTCACAAACTATTGCTCTTCAATTCAGCCCTGCAGTTCTACTTCACTGTGGTTAGACAGTGGATCAATTTCTACACTCTTTTCGCCCATTGTCTGGTTTTCTTCCTTTCTCTATGTCATTAAGCATCTGAAAGACTCCTCCTATTAGCTCCATAGAGTGGACTTAAAAAATGATTTTTATCCACAAAAGCAAAACTTGTAAGGAAATGCTATGGATAAAACAGCTATCTTCTCTTTGCCTATACATTCAGTGGGATCTGGAGATGCTGCCAGCCTGGTGCTTCAAAGGATCAGGCCCATAAAATGCTCAGTAGTTTGTATTTATGCAACAGAAGTTACATCCTGAGCTAGCTAATCTACTGTATTCCCCATGGAGACATCCCAGCATCAGCTACATTTGCTATCTCTATTCCTGTTTAAAGGTGTCAGCCTAAATTCAAGCAGCTGTCAGCTACCTAGTGGGCTTGGCTCTTTTCTGGTAGTTAATTGTGCAGACACCATTGATTGGGGGTATAGGCCACTTGCACAGTCTCTGCTTTGCAGGAAAACAAAGAGGAAGAAAGAGAAGAAAATAAACGCATTCATTATATATAAGACAGACATAACAAATATAACCTCAAAGCTATTTGTAAAATTAGCTAAGCATGCCTAGTGTGCAGATTATTTTCCCTATCTTGATCGTGCTATGGCCAAGATAGGCAGCAGAAACAGAAATGAGTTGTAAGCAGTTTCTTTTCAAACTTGTTTCTCATGCCAGTTAGTTTATTTTATAAATAATGTTCTGAGGATTCCAAAACCTTTCAGAGAAAATCAGGTGTTTGATGGCCAGAAAGGAGCATTAGTCTGACCTCTGTAATATCACAAACCTTGCCCTTTGTCCAGTTACAGAATCACAGAATATTAGGGGTTGAAAGGGTCCTAGAAAGATCATCTAGTGCAACCCCCCTGCCAGAGCAGGATCACCTAGACCAGGTCACACAGCAATGTGTCCAGGCAGCTCTGCAATGTCTCCAGACAAGGAGACTCCACAGCCTCCTGGGCAGCCTGGTCCAGTGCTCTGGCACCTGCACTGTAAAGAAGTTTCTCCTCGTGTTAATACTAAACCTCCTGTGGTCCAATTTGCTCCCATTCCCTCTTGTCCTAGCATTGGATGCCATTGAGAAGAGCCTGGCTCCCTCCTCCCAACACTCAACCTTAACGTTTGTAAACATTCCTGAGGTCTCCTCTCAGTCTCCTCCAGGCTGAAGAGATTCAGCTCTCTCAGCCTGTCCTCGTAAGGGCACATGCTCCACTCCTTTAATAATCTTGGTGGCCCTGTGCTGGACTCTCTCCAGCAGCTCCCTATCCTTCTTGAGCTGGGGAGCCCAGAACTGGACACAATATTCCAGGTGGGGCCTCACCAGGGCAGAGTAGAGGGGGAGAAGAACCTCTCTGGCTCTGCTGCCCACGCTCCTCTTAATACATCCTAGGATGCCACAANTCCATACTTCTTAAGTTTGGCTATGAGGATACCATGGGAGACAGTATCAAAAGCTTTGCTAAAGTCAAGAAAGTTAATCCTATATGGGGCTCAGTGATGTGTGTCAATGTCTGATCATGGCAATCATTCCATAAACACATCTAGCCATTTTTGATATTGGAAAATGGAAATGTACAACATAATTAGCAGAGAGCAAGAAGAAATCTAGACTTGTTCCTGAAACTTTCCAAACAGAATGAAGTTCTCATAAGCTATAAACAGATTGTAGAATTTTTCCATACTGGTGTAGATCTGTGAGACATATTCTCCTTTTCTATGAGACATGTGAAGGACTTCTATCTAGATATAAGGGATCCCTCATTCTCTTTGCTGAAATTGTAACCAGAATGTCTTTACAGACTGGCCATTTAGGTTTCTGCCTTCATGTTCTGGCATAGATTTGAATGAAAATTAAATGCCAAGGCTTAAGGGACTGGAATTTTAATGATGTTGTTCTGTTAATGTACAATGCAAACTTTTTTTTTCCCCTTTAAATTATGTGCAAACTAAATCCTAGCTTCAAATGCTCAGCCTGAAGAATTGCAATATTTCTTACAGTCATTGTGAGAAGTATAACCTACACACTTGACAGAAAAAAAATCATTGTAAAATAGGTTTTAAAAGAATAACTTTCACCAACAGTGTGATACTAAGAAAGACCTACACTGCCTCACATTTCAAAAGTGGCACGTGTCTGACACAAGCAGTGGACATGACAGCATGCATCTGGATCCTGGCAGTTATACCCCTGCAAATCAGTAGGCACTCCTTCAAAAGTCACTGACCCTCTGTTGGATGTCACTCTTCCCTCAGCAGTGACTCAGTACTCAAACACACCTGACCCACTTTGGAGACAGAATCATTAAGGTTGGAAAAGACCTCTAAGATCATCAAGTCCAACCACCTATCACCACCATGGCACTAAACCACGTCCCTAAGTACCACATCTATATGGTTTTTGAACACCTCCAGGGACATTGACTCCACCACTTCCCTGGGCAACCTGTTCCAATGCCTAACAACCCCAATAACATAAATCCAGCATGACTGAACTGGATGGCAACTTGAGGAACAATGTTTCTGATAGATCCAACTCAGCATCTAATGGTCTCCTCGCACTTTTACCAGTGCTGCCTTTCCTACAATTTCTTCTCCAGGGTTGTGTTTTGATGCCTTCAGCAGAGCCTTAACCTATGTGACTTCCCACTGCCATCACTCATGTCTTTCCCCAAGAAGGGTGTTTTGGAGGCAAGTTCATCAATACTCAGACGTCTAATATCAGAGTATGGTGTCTGTTTGCTTCTAGAAAGATTCAGAAGAATTTGGACATCCAAAAAATTTTAGAGAACTGATATTTCCTATCCTTAAAAGCTGACTAAGCCAGAAGAAAAAGGTGAAACAAGCTGAAGTGATCTGAAAATCATATTCCTCTCCTAACCCAGTTCTTTCTTATTTCTCCCAGCGAGGAATATAGGCATTTGTTTTGGTACACACAGAGTCTTTTTGCAAATGTGACTGATTGCATATTGAGCTTTGTGTGCAACCACTTTGATTTGAAAGAAAATGCATTTTCCAAAATAAAGCAAGGAGAGCTGAGAAGGGAGAGACACAGCTGTATGAAGCTCCATGTCCCTACAGTGGGTGTGGTGAGTCCCTCCTCTCCAAACACTTGTTTCTTGGGTTTTATGCCTTCAGCACTTTCCTGATTTTTCTTTTTAAAAGTAGGGGCAACTTTGGGGGATTTTCTACCTTGTGGTTGCTGACTCTGCCTAGCAACATTTTTCAGAATTTTTGTCTAGAATTTTGCCTGTGAAGCATATTAAAGACCATATTTCTTGTGATATAAAAGACAGAATTAGCAAAATCTTGCCTGGCACAAACAAAAAATATTTGAGCTGGGTTGTGGCATCAGAAAGGACATCCACAAAGAAAGCATCACTTTTTGTATTCTCTAAACTATCCTTTTAAGTCTATAGGCAATTGGCACCTAGGCCTCTGGAGAACACTGTCCCACCTTTGAAGTAGGCACAGTGCCATGCTAGCAGATGGGCATGAGTGTTGGCATGCTGAGAATCAGTATGTGCATCACGTTTGAGCACAATAGGTCAGCCTCTCATCCAAGTATGTGGGAATGAGAGTGTCTGTACTGAGCTTCTGTGCCAATGGTTAAAGGAATATACCATCATCAAGCTAGCTGAAGATTCATTTTGTTTCTATATTAAGCCACATTTCCTACAGCTATGTGGGAACACCATTTCCTCTGCAGTGCTGTGACTTCTAGGTCACTGATAGAAGGTAAAATACATGTACATATATATACACACACATATAGCCCAGCCAGGGAGACACCATCTTGTTTCAACAAAGATGCATTTTTGCCCTATTTGGTCTCCCTGCTGAATGGCTCATCTAGCAGCAAAAGCCAGATCTGTAGAAGCCAGCATATAATTTCGGCTGAATAGATCCCTAAGAGCACTACAGTATTTGGCAAGAAATTTGCAATGGAGCCCTTGAAGGGGCTTTCCCATCCTGGAACTAACAGAGGCTAATTTTGCTTCAGTAACAAAAAAATGCACCTTGCTGACATAACAATACAAACTTTTTTCAGGCTCTTTTTTTTTTTCAACCACGTGTGGAATGCTACTGATAATATTAAGCACATTTTCTACAGTACCTTCTACCAAAATGGTCAAAATGCTTTCTAAGCATTATGGAGGCTCAGAGCATTTGGACTGAATAGATTGTCTAAACAGTCTTAATAACTCTTTCAGTATAAAATGTGGGCAGCAGATAATATTGTCATTGTCAGTCAATGGCTTCTCTTGCAGAGGGCATATACTAACAGCAAGCCAGCAGCATTTGGTACTCTAGAGAGATGATGACCACTCAGACTTATTGATGTGTTTTGGCCTCATGCATTTGAAACTGCATCACAAGGTGCACTGTAATTCATCAAATTTCTTCCCTATGTCACTGAATATTCTGTCTCTGCTTTCAAAGTATTACTCATATTGGAAAAGTAGACAGTTTAGCCCAAAGTAAATGTTATTCCCATTGTCATCAAAATTGAATGAGTTTTTCCACCATTCAGAAAAAATTCTCTTCAATAGCTCTAATTTTTCCTGGATGGTGGACAAGACCACCTCTTTTTTTACCTCATGTATAATCATAGCATATCAATGACATAGGCATAGATAGATTTGTACCCTCAGCAAGTTTGCACATGACACTAAGCTGAGTGGTGTGGTAGAGAAATCTGAGGGATGGAATGCCATCCAGAGGGACATAGGCAGACTTCAGAAGTGGGCCCATGTGATTCAACAAGGCCAAATGCAAGGTGCTGCACTTGGGGCAATCCTCAGTATCACTACAGGTTTCGAGATGAAGGGATTGAGAGTAGCCTTGCAGAGGAGGACTTGGGGGTACTGTTGGTCTAGAGGAGGCCACAAAAGTGATCACAGGGATGGAAAAATTTCCTATGAAAAAAGGCTGAGAGAGTTGGGGTTGTTCAGCCTTGAGAAGAGAAAGCTTCAGGAAGACCTTATTGCAGCCTTTCAGTACTTAAAGGGGACCTCTAAGCAAGATGAGGACAATCTGTTTAGCAAGGTCTGTTGCGAGAGGACAAGGGGATTCTAAATTAAAAGAGAAGAGATATAGACAAGATATAAAGGAGAATTTTTTTTACAGTGGGAGTGGTGAAACCCTCGCACAGGTTGCCCAGAGAGGTGGTAGATGCCCCATAGAATCATTTGGGTTGGAAGGGACCTCTGGAGGTCATCAAGTCCAACCCAACTGCAGTGGGCAGGGACATCCCCAACTAGATCAGGTTAGCCAGAGCCCTGGCAAGCCTCATCCCCATGTCTGGGAGCATTCCAGATCAGGCTGGATGGGGCTCTGGGCAACCTGATCTAGTTAAAGATGTCCCTGCTTACTGCAGGAAGGTTGAACTAGCTGACCTCAAGGCACTGTATGATTCCACAATTTTTACATTAGCACACAGTCATGAAGAATAATTCCAAAAATTCTTTCACTATTTATTCTAATTATTCCTGAGTAAATGAAACACAGACTATAATGAATAAAGGAGCAATTGACACGGAAGAACTAGAGTAATATTTCAGACTTTACCTCACTTGAAATTTGAATTATTAAATATAATAATAATCAGTTGAAGTGAAATATATACAGAGAACTCAAGTCTATGTCCAATATCTGAACCACCTATATCTGAAGTGTTTGAATACAGACATGTTCCCTGAGGGAAACTCTTTTAATAAAAATTATCAAAATATTTTAGGCTGGGAAGAAGTATATTCTGGATTAAAGCCAATACTAACCAGGTCTCATAACAGCATGGCAGTTATACTTTTCACAGGTAAATCAGTTGTCCTTATATCTTCAAAAGATTACCTAATGGAATGGTTTCCAGATCTACCTGTGAGAGTTCAGTAGATAACCTAAGTTGTTCTCATCTTACCTCTGGAAAGTCTCACCAATCTGCTAGCCAGTAGCCTAGACCTACACCACAGTTACCAACAATAACTAAGTAGGGCAAGGAATGACTTGTCCTACCATGTTTGCTTAGGGCTATAGGAAATAGTTCCTAAGTGGCCTCACAATACCTCTGATAAGAAAGGAAAAATAAAGCATAAGGGACTAGTCACCATTAACCTCTACACATTTTCATCCTTCTGGTCTAACAATTTCATTAATAAAAGCTGGAGAGTGATTCACAGGGAAGGAGATGACTTTTGAGTACAACATAGCTGCCTTTCATGGCAGGGAAATAATTACGTAAAAGAAAAAGTAGTAATTACATTTTTTAAACAAGTTAATATTTCAATTACTTTATAATAATATTACATATATAACATGCATATAATTTATAACAGTGTAATGATATAATGAAATACAATAATATGAAAATATAATGTATACTACTATGTAATAATGATAATGCTATCCCATACTAAATATTCTATATTTTAACTTGTAAGACTAGCAATTTCTTTGTGATTTAAACCCATATTATATAACACTGAAACATCAAATTCTTACTGAGAAGCTGAGAAGAGAATGTCTTTCTGTGTGTTAATTATGCAGTGGGCAGATAAGCAGAATGAAAATTAACAAGCTTTTACTGTATCATTTGCTTAAGTCTTTGTATTTCAGACTTCACTCAAGAGCTCCAGCTGGCCCTTATAGTTTTAGTAGTGCTAACCATGCAATAATTGTTTCTTCAATTAACAAAAAAAATTATAAAAGTAGTTAGAAGTACAACTACATTGTATGATACCATTGGCTTGTTCTTAGTCCTTCAAAAAAAATAAACAAATCTTAATTCTTTCTTAAATAATTAAAGTATTTATTACAATGATATTTTTTAAGTATCTGCATTAGCACAGTACACTGCTCAGGTTGTTTCCTTCTTTGTTTTTTACTGTCCTCCCAAAGCCCTTGCAAATAATTGATTTGTTACTTACAATAATCCAACAGAATAAGAAATGACTAGTCCTACCATGGTCTCTGGGAATAGCAAGAAGCATGCTTCTGGGTGACCTCCTACATCTTGAGAAGGGAATAGAGAGGAAGATCAATTCATTGGCTGGATCTTCCACTTACAAGTGATGGCAGAGGCTGGAAGAAATGGAAGCAGTTCTGACAAACATTACCTCTTCGGTGCTAATAACAGGATGGTAGAGGAAAATATCTTGCTGAGGTGAGAAGACTCCTTGCCTTTTTATCACCCCCTGGGAAAAGAGGCAGGAGAGGTAATTTAAGATGTTTTGCGTCATAGTTCTCATCTCTATTTGTTCCTCTGACACTGTTATGCTTGAAACAGACACACTTGTAAAACAGTTGGAAAACTGTTAGAAAGGCAGATCTTACACCTAGAAGGACATTGCAAGGACCCTGGAGCTTCTGAGTCTGGAATAACCATCCACAAAGATGACCATGATCATGGCACACTTTTGTCAAGGGTTAAGACTGGGCCATCCACTAACCCAGTGACAGATGCTCTCTATTACCTGCCTCTTACCCCACTCTAGAAAGAAGAAAAGGGAAATAACAGAGAGACAGAGACTTGTGGATTGGAAAGGAAAGCTTCAATGACTTTGAAGAAAATAATAATAAAATTAAATATATATAAATCTATACAAAACCAATACCACAGCCAAACACCCCTTGAAGGCAACTACATCACCATCACCACTGATACCGTAGCAGAAGGACTCAGCAGCAGATAGGAATCAGGCTCAGGGGCTGGATCCTGGAACTGGATTGAGGAACTCTTGGATTGAGGTGGAAGGAAGACTGTTGCAGCAGAGCTGGGCTTCTGATCTTGACAAGGAGAGTTGCCAGTCCGCCACCCCAGATGGCTCCACTGCTCAAACTTCAAGGAAGGTGGAGGCCCAAACCTCTCCCTTTTTGTTATTTGCTGTTAATCAGGTGCTAAATAGCTTAATCATGCACCTGTCTTGCTTGGCTCTTAGGCTTTATGTAAGAGACTCCAAGGGCCAAGCTTAGTGTGAAAGTTTCAGGAACTGACCCTCAGTTTATCCTGCATATGATGTATATGGAACAGAATCCCCTGTTAATCAGTTTAGGGTTAAAACACAAACCAGGACAACTCTTCATAACCAGAAAGAATAAGTAATCTCTACATCAGTTTTCTAGTAACCATTTTATTTTATTATTTTGCAAAGAACCTTTGGATTAAGTGAGCTGGGCCTTTTTTGCTGTCATTGGTAACCAAAAGAAAGATAAGAATATAAAGCTATTTTCAAGCTAAGCATGTAGAACTTGAAATTTTACCAATGATAGATGGGTTTTCTTTATTTTCACAGAGAAAACTGTTATTACTACTCCATGTAGTAGCCTTTCTACCACATCTGCTCAGGAAACATGAAAATCAAGTTCTTAAGTGAAGGAACACAACAGTCATGTTCATTAAAAATTAGGTTTCTTTTAGGGTTATCTATCCTCCATCCTTCACTAGAACTGAACACCTTTCCTACTAGGCAGTCCTCCAAAGATGTGAAACCAATGGGACAGTGATGAAATAGTAGAATGCATTATTAGAATATACAACTGACTTCATTATTAAATTAACTAATATATTTGTGTCCACAGCTAATCTCTTTTTCTTCCCCTCAATAAAGGTGGTACCATCCAACCTTTAGTTAAGCAAATAACACTGCCAATGTTTTTTATCATACTAAGATCTGTAGATGCTAAAATTAATTGCACCCAAGGGCTATCATGTTATGCATGAATAGGCACACAAATGAATGAGAGTGTTTGAGAGAGAAAGAAAGAAAAGAGATTTAGATGTAATCCCAACGATTGCTGCCAGTAATGTAACAACTGACATGATATCAAATTACAGGATTTCTAATCAAGAATATCAAAGAGTCAGCATTTTTGGCTGTCAAGCTTTTCTTACATTTTTCTGCTTCTGAAAACTCTTTTGTGGTAAAAAAAGTTCTCTTTCAAAGTATTTTTTGTAAGAGTAGCTGGAGCAGCATCAAAAAAGATGATCTGAAATTTGATTTTTTTTTTAATCAGAAAAGTTATTACAAATATGATCACCCATGAGTCATCTTATCTGCAGTTAAAGGCTGAATTAGTTATGTCTGTAGAGGATTCCATAATGAAACAGTTGTGCTGCAAACATTAGACTGATACAGAGATACCTTTACATAGCTTTAGGCAATCTGGCTCAAACACCAGGTAAACTAGACAAGGTAAATTAGTCTAAGCCTATTATGGGCTATATACCATTTCCAGCAGCAAGATGAAACATTATTCTAGGGCTTAGCTTTCTAGACCCCAATTGAAATGTTGAGGATGTCTCAGGTTTAGCAGTGATTCTCAAGACTACAATAATCAAATGTAAGTATCCCACTGGCCAAGAAGATTCCTCCTCAGCCCAGCAGGGCAAGTCAGAGCACATATGTGGATGCCCAGCTCCCTGTACTCTTTCTGAATGCAGCAGGTGGTTTACAAGGCTTTGGACTATGCTCCTGCAAATTCAGTAGGCAATCAAGACCTGGGTGCAAGCATAGGCCTCAAAGTTTCTAAGTTTTATTTCTAAATCTTTCAAGATCAAGAGGCCAGTCCCCACTAAATTACAGCAGCCCTCAGAGCTACCCTTCTGGTTAGTTTAAAAATTACTGAGAAGTGTGTCCCTTCTCACAGTGCAGTGCATTTTTTTCGTAGTAGTCTTGCCTATCAGGCAATTAAATTGTGTTTCAGCTCCCCTAGCAGTTTTTGAGGGGTTCAGGTATACATCTTCATCTCCAGAAGAAACACTCCCTGTGGAACAGAAAGGCTCCAGGACCTCCCACAGCAGCTGTGCTGCCCTACTAGGGGCACGTAGCCACAGGGCTGGACAAGCAGCTCAGATCTGCAGGGCAGTGGTTGTCCTCAGTGCTCTCTGATGGTGCATATCCAAGCAGGAGACCAGGGCCTGCCCTCACAGTCTGATCTCATTTGTCTGTTTGTTATTCACCCAGACCACTGAACGGTAACAAGGTATAACCAGTCCAGTGAGCA
The DNA here is from genome assembly GCA_013396975.1 of Bucco capensis. Taxonomy (NCBI): domain Eukaryota; kingdom Metazoa; phylum Chordata; class Aves; order Piciformes; family Bucconidae; genus Bucco; species Bucco capensis. Next base: position 289,447 of record VWZO01019690.1, on the reverse strand, counting down.
GATCAAAACCCAGATCTCAAAATACACCATGCCAGTGTCCTTAATCAATGAGCCAAAGATTTCCTGTCCCACTTATTCATTTTCATTCTAACCCCCTGAGTTAGGCAATGATGGAAAGTAGACTCTGTGACTGCCCCTTTTGGCCTCATCTGTACAAATGTCATTAACTGTCCCCATTCATTGGGAGCTATGATTTCCATATATGCCAATGATGCAAATTAGCATCCTGAAAATTCATTCTGGCTGGTGGGGACTTCTAGGAGGCCTGCCTGGTTCCAGGTGCAAGCAAGAGCAATTCTAACTGCCACATGCAAGATCATTTATATAGAAGGAGCGAGAAAAGAAAATCCACTGGGATTGTGCAGTTAATGTTCCTACTTTTGTGAAAGTATCATGGGATTTATTCAGGTGTAAAAATCTGTTGTATTTTTATATATTAATAATAGTAATAATATATTTAATATATATTATAATATATAATATTTAATTATAAAACATAATATTTAATTATAATATATAATATTTAATTATAATATTAAGACTATTATTATAATTAATTATACTATTAATAATATTAATTAAAATATATACTATTTATACATTAAATATTCCTTCTCCAGTACTTTAACAGTATTTTATGTTTCCACATAAATACATTAGCTTTAGAAAATACAAAAAAATGAGAGATTCAGTAACAAAGTGAACTATCTGCTCTATTACAGGTTTGATTTAGACCTCATCTGATCAGTATGTAACAGAAGTCAGTCCTCGGAAGTCCAGGAAGTCACACTGGCATAAAACTGGTGCAAGGTCTCTGGCTGTAGATTTCTTACACAGGAAATTAACAGTTTTGGTCCTCTGTCTCGTTTGCATAAGTGCTGTGTATTAAGGAGAGGTCAGAAATTTATGGAGTGGGTGACTGCCACTTAAAGAGTTCAGTTGCCAGGGTAAGAACAACCTGACATTGTCTAATAGTAAAGCTGAAAGTTCTCTATATCTTAATGTCCTCTTCCTAAGCCTTTTGAAAGAGTCATATTTTATCAGATCTGAGATAATTAATAAATCAAAGTGAAGGTAGAGAGCATGACCCAGGGCAAGAATCTGTGCTACTATTCTGGCTATTGCTAGCAGAAGGCACCTCTAACACTTCAGCTGGAGTCCTAAGACCTGAGTTAGATGCCTAAACTCTCAGAGACCTCTGAAAGATGTTATAAAAAAAAAAAACAAACAAACATATAGTGAAGGGAAGCTTCCTAAGGAGCTGGGAATCTCCTACATCTAGCTAATAGGAAATGCCAATCATGTCTGTAATCTGTTCTCTCCTCTGGAATTTCAAGTCCCCAGTCCGGGCTGTTAGCAGACAGACATTCCCTTTCCACTTGGGACCCTCAACCCCAAATCCTCTCGTGGGGGAAGCTTTAGCAATTGCTCTTTGAGCAGACCTCATTGTTTTATTTCAAAAATAAATCCAAAAGAGGAACCACACGTAATAGCTTAGCGGTTAGAGTCGTTCCCCTAGGAGAGTGAAGGGGGACCGTGTTCTCCTCAGCCTGAGGAGGCATCAAATTAGCAGCTCCAGGAGATGCTCCAGCCACCAAGCCCAAGGGGTGCCTGCTTCCTGCTTGATGTGCCTGCTTGATGCTGCTCACAGCTCAGCAGCACGTGGCCGAGGGCAGAGCAAACACAACCATTGCCGAGCAGTGAGATGCTGAATCTGACTGTGGCCAGTAAGGTGGTGGCTGGCCATAATTTGTACTGCCTTCTTATTTTGGCTTCCTCAGAAGGAAAATTTACAATCTAGCATCATAATCCAACCTGTTATACTGTAGGGAGGATCCCTGTAAATACCTTTGCTATAGCAACAGTCAAACCTGATTCATCCTGTAGCATTGTGAAGAAAAGTAGAGACAGTAACCTATCCAAAACTGACAGATAACATCTGAAAAGTAGCACCTAGCTGCTGCTAGCTGTTACTCCGTTAGTGCCATCTTCTTTCTAGCAGTGACTATTCTTTTGACTTTTTGCCACAATTATTCAACCTTCTTAAATTGCTAAGAGTTCTTTTAAGGTGCATCAGCATCTGAAATATTTCTTACACAATGCTTAAATAGAAAGAAACAATCATACCCCACTCTACTGTAAAAAAATTGGCAATTTTTTTCAGCAGTATACTAAATGAACCAAACCAGCTAGGAAAGCAAACCTCACTGGCTTGTGAAAGCATCTAGTGGTTTGCAGTTAAATTGATATTAGGGTTGGGTTGTTTTGTTTGGGTTTTGGGTTGTTTTTTTGAAAGACAGCAACCTCTCAAGATTCCTCATATAGTTCTTTTTATTTATGTGTTTTATATCTGTACATCTGAGCACTCCAAAGACCTATCTAACTACATTTCATCATGTTCTTTATATTCATTCGCTATGTATTATGTCACAACAAAAGTCAGAATAACTTTTTTTCCTACTCAGGAACAGCAGAGTATAATAACAACTATCTGTTCAAAGAAAAAGCAGATAATTAGTGGATAGGATCAGCAGATTTTATCTCCAGAGATTTCAATCCTCACAGATCTCTAATTAAACCAGAAGAAATTGCATGATATGCATAGGCTGTTAAACGCTAGCACTAGCAAACCTTGAAGAGGGCTGGTACAAAGTGATTTAGGGTGTTTTATTTGTTTGTTTCTCAGCATTTCATGCAGGCAAGATCTCTGCTTTCACTTCAGCTGCTAATCAACCTGTCTGGTAACAGAATGTTTTTTGGGGGGGCATTATTAGTAATTATTTGCATTGCCTTTGTGCTTAGGAGACCTATTTACAAATTGAAGCTATGCTACTCCTAACAAAAAAGCAGAAGCTTCTGCTTCAATGAGCTAACAATTTAAGGACATGCCCATACTGTATATGAGGCATCAAACCATTTCCTTAAAAGTTATCTATTTCAGGTATTTTCTCTTTGTTCTGCAGCAAACTTTGTAAATATTATGGAGACCTACCTGAAGGGCATAATAAGAGACAACAGATGCATACTGACAGATAGGAGAATACAAGGGAAAAAAATGAGACAATATTGGTCACTAAGATTGACAGAGGGCAATGCACATTCACATCATAATTGTTGTCAGCTTTTTGCTAAGGTCTGTGACCCCAAAGAAAAGGATTTTTAAGGAGGAAGTGAAAGGAGGGTGCTAAAGTAGCTGTGGATGCAGTTACAGGGAGATTTATCCCAGAGGAAGAGAAAGCACAAAGGTGACTGAAGATACAAGAAGTGAATAGTGAAGACTCAGGTGTGAATAGGGAGGATAAGGAAGGGTGGAGACAGGCTCTGGAGAACCTTAAGGGTGAGGGCAAGCAGCATAAACCTCACCTAACAAATGTAGGGGAAAATGCAGAGACAGGAGCAATCTGATCATCTGAAAGACTGAAGAGTTAAGAAAATGATCTTAATGCCATTTTACATTGAGACCAGACTGCATTGTCAAATTTGAACCAAGACATGCTGTCATTAAAGTCTTAGATGACTAGTACTTGGTATGCAAGTACAGGGAGTGGGCAGCATGGAATGGTATCTGCTACTCGTCTGGGACAGCTGTACTTTCCTACTGTATGTCATTGTTTATGGTTATTAAATATCCACAGGAGTTAGATTCACAGTGATCTTACATTTATACTAAGCCAGTGGACAAAGCTACTCCTACAGACAGAAGAGTGAGAGATTGGCAGCTCAAGAATATAATTCATCTTCTCCTCTAAGACAGCTGACGTGACTCTCCTCTCTGCTAACAGACACAATCACAATCTTTCTAAGCACGTTTTCAAATGACTGTGTTGAGTTACATTTTTTTTTTTATTCCATTTTTTTAATGCACTGTCTCTGTTACATCCAGGCTTCCTGTCTCTTCCTGTTCTCTAAAGGTTATGAAGTTAATTTATCAAAGTGGTTTTAAACATGAAGTGGTAATGAATATTTACACACGCTATGTCTCTCTTTGATGAGATAAAATGTGAGGATTTATTAAACAATTTTCCAATTAAAGATAGTCTGCAAAGAACAAAAAATACATCATTGGGCAAGGTACAGCAGGACACGTGGAGATTTTAAAAGCTTATGCATTTTGGGGGTACTGACCTGCAATAATACACTTTTCCTGAAAAATCCAGCTCTATTTTTCAGGTACTATTAACTTTTGATATGACTTGCCCTTTCTGTGAGTCTTAGTGGGTTTGTATCCTGTGGTGCAAATTTCTTAGGACACTTCCAGCTGAACATCTGTTGTAACCTGCAGATGGTTTTTCACATGAAAATGTACTTTCTTGCTGATCTAAAAAGTATAACATGCAACAGGAGGAAAAGTAGAAAAATGGCGTTGCTTTGTCTGTGTTTGAGAGGAAAGATGATTTCTTTTGGTGATGGTGGCCATGTATAGAGATGTCAAGAGCTAAGTAAACAGTTTAAATGCAAAATAACTTGCTTTACTGGCCATGCAAAATCTGGGAAATGCTACTGTGAAGACCTACTTTTTATACTTCAGTATCAAGACACATTTTGTCTTCTCAAAAGGTAGTACGATATGGCCAAAAAGAAGGCAAGATCAACTGTCTTACAAATGGAGCAAGAATTTTCTTCAGCAAAATGAACACTTCCAATTAGTTTTTTTTCCCCTAAAATCCAGTGGGATTTTTTTTCACCTGCCTATTTTCAGTCAGCAAAGGTAAAATCCCAGTGTCAGTTTCACATATACTGTCTGAAGCTGATGCAAATGAAACCACTTATTAGCTTTGGATAAAGAAAATATATCTTGACAAATAAGGGTTTTTTATAAACTGTGTATATTGACTTTGATATATATTCACAACTGGGCTTGAATCTAGATGCACTTTGCTCCTGAAGTACAGGTGGTAGAGCACAAAATAAGGCTATATTTTTTACGAGGTAATTTATAGCAGAATGAACAATTGATGTGATTTTACCTTCCAACATAGGAGGGTGATATCAGCCATTTGACTTAATCTGATCAAAAGAAGTAAGTAAAATTCTTTCTCCTGTTCTTGTCAATGGGAAGGCAGTTGTCAACCTATGTTTGTATTAATGTAGTTATCAGTGCACAGTTCCTAGTATGAATTTCTGCTTTCAGAAATCTCATACTGAGCAGAACTGATCTTTACAGTAGTTTGAATAAAAGAAAATATAGGTTAAACTGTGATTCAGTATCATTCTGATGTTTCAGACTGAACACATCTAGTCTTTAAAAGCTCATCTAGGGCTTAAAGCCTGGTACATAGTGATAGAGTTTGCTAGCATTTTGTATCAGGCAACCCTCTGAAATCTGTTATGTGACAGCTTTTCAGCTGTGGGATAATTTCAGGTTGCATTTATCATTGCAGCTTTCTGCAGTATATTTAAGAGGCAGATAGGCAACTTCTCTTCCAATGATACATGGACTTCAAAATGTTTCACTGCCACTTTCTTTAATAAACTGCCTTTAATAAATGAATACTCTTATAAAATAATAAATAGAAACATTTAACATTATTAATTAATGCTAATTAATTAATGAAGTCAAAACCAGATATAATAGCACAACTGTGATTAATGCAGACTATAGATACCAGTAATTACTTCATAGATTTTCATAAATATTAAGCAAATAGGAATCATAACATATTTTAGCAAAAAAAAATGGCAAGTAAGTTCAAGAAGAGATTGCCTGCAACTTTACTCATTTTGGCATTTTGGAAACTGTCTCCACTAATTATGTCACAATCTCTCAGGTTCTCCATGGAGATCCTAGTTGGCAGCAGAAAGATAAATATGTACCAGATATTATTAGTCTATATTAAAACTGCTGTCATTGTAATTGAAGAAAATGTGAACATAGGCAAATTGAGCTCCCTGAAATTTAGAGCCATCACCTATTCAAGTCAATGGGTCAGTGGTAATTTTAATTTAGGCTCGTATTGATAATGAAATTTTTAAAAGCAGCAAAGAGTAGATGTGGTGCTTGGGTTCATGGTTTAGTGATGAGCATGGCAGTGCTGGGTGGACAACTGGACTCAATCAATGATCTGAGAAGGTTTTTCCAACCCTAATGATTCTATGATTCTATTCTAGGTTTTTACTGTTGAAGTTTTAAATCCAAATAGATACATACATCAAGTTCAATCTCACCCCATCTCAGATCCCCCTCCCAATTCTGTCCACGTTCTCCTAGAAGCATATACTCACTTTCTGCTGTCTCCAGTGCCAATACCCTGGCAACACCACGGTCTTCGCACATAGTCCCTCCCCAGATGAGTCTATACCTCAGTTCAGGCCAGTTCAGAGCAACTGATGACATGACACGATCCCAGGAGCTCCTGAACAGAAGCTGACATCCCAAAGTGCCTTGAAGGAATCATTGGGTAGTCTCTTCTCCACTCTCAGGACTACTTTTTGCACTTACAGGCTCCTGCTCAGCTTCACACACCCCTTCCATTCTCCCTTTAAGAGAAAAAAGTAGCAATCAGTTCAGTTAACTTTAAATTGATTCTTTGTGAGACTAGCTGTTGGAAAACATTAACAACTCTAGCCATCACTCTGTTGTTCAGAAAATCCTTCTCGTATCTGAAAAAAGGTATGAGCAGAATCAGTTCAAAACCTGACTCCACCTGGGAGACAAAATCTGCTTGTTGAATATACATGCACAGGTGTGATTTAGAGTGGGGCAAAGTGTCCATTTCTAAACCCACAGCACGGATTCTTAGCCATCCTAAAACTGGCACTATGTACAAAAGACAGGAATAAGTCTTTAGTCACCTTGATATAACAGGATTTTATTCCTGATTTCTAGTTCCAGTGGGAGTGTGGACAACTTCATGGCCCAAACTCTGCCTCAGTAGCCTGTTTTTAGACCAGAAGCTTCCTTGCTTCTGAAGCAGTAAATCATTTGCAGCCATACTATAGCTGTAGCAGAGCAGGATCAGATAGATATTCCTCATTTACTTTGCAAAGCAAAATAAATTAGTCAGGATGCAACTTGCAGCTATTGCAGCTGGACTGCTCCTAATTTGTCCTTTAAAGGTAGCTCAATTTTCTCTACACTGTGCTTTATATTCAGACATTGCTACAAGCTGGTGAAAAACAAGGGACCTGCTCTCCTACCAACAGTTTATCTCTGCCTGTCTGCTTTTTTCCAGCACACATGACATCTATGTGTTTACATTGGTTCAGAGAGGACTGACCCCCAAGTAGCAACTGTGCAGTCAAATCCAATGAGTTCAATGGAAATAATGCTGTTTAGGTCAGTGAATGTAAGGTCAGACTCTCTTAAATTCAAATAAACAACTAACAGGCAACAAATAAACTGACACATGTTCCTGAAGGTTTCAAGGAGAAGAATGGAAGTAAGCACTTTTTACAGCTCAATTATCAAAGGTTAAAAGCCTAGGACATCTGATTGCAGGACTTCTAAGCCTCATTGATCTAGGACATACCTGCACATTAAGCAATGAGAAATCTTTTAACTGATCATCCTGATTGAACATGAAGCACAGAGTTGAGCCATCTTGGCACTGAGCTCTGCCCAGGCTGAAAATCAGAAGTCATGTCTAATTTAACTAGGTTTTTCCTCCTGCATTTTCCTTTGACATCCTGTGTTTATCCCTATCTGTCAAAAGTCTTAGCTCTGCTGCGCACTAACAGCTAAATCTCAACATCAGTCATTCCAAACTCAGACAATGCAAAATCAATTTGGCTTCCAACATTTGCCAAGCCCACAGACTATGTTTGTGTCAGCTTTTTAACTCATCTGATTTTTTTTCCCCCACTGCTCTGTTTGCAGCAGTGAGGAGCTCAGCATTTTTTATAGGCAGGATTCTTTTTCTTTGTGCTAGTACAATATCTTTGACACAGACATCTTCAAATGCTTTATAACCATACACTTGTCTTATTGCATACAAGGGGTGTGTGGATATTTTCTGTCTATACAGCTAGATTTATACATATTCTATATAATCCATACAGCATATGCACATATGTAAAATAATACAAATATTAGTAAACTTTTGTAATATATGATTATACAACTACATATGAATGTCAGCTAGAGATAAGTAAACTTTCCAGGCAGTTATAAAGCAAGATAAATGCATGGTTGTAAAATATGTGAACAGTTCTGGGACAAAAATCCTGTATATATAGAATTATTATCACAGTCCCTACTCACATCTGGATAAACTATAGCACATAGTAACTTTCCCAAGATCATTCATCATATCATGGACACAACTGAGAATAGGTGAACCTAGCCATGACATACACTTCCAGTGCTGTATATTGAAAGACAGAGGGCATTCGAGATGGTAATGCTATACCAGTGTCAAACAAGTCTGTGTCTTCCCTTGATTTCCTTATTTTTTGGCAGGAGCACTATTTTTGAAGGTTTATATTCCCCTTGTAATATAGTGTTAGAAAGTTAAGTGCAGGAAGATCAATGAAGCTTTTTAAATGGTTTCTAAAAATGTGATAAATCTTTCTTCTAGTTTCTTCTATAATAAGCACAATGTTTAGCACAGTAGTTAAAGCAATTTTGGGCTCCTGTAAATCTGACTTAAGCTGTTTTAGCATTAATATGGAGAGGAACATGAAAGAATTAGAAGCATATGTCTTAGCAACTTTGACTCTACAGCTGAGCTATTCTCAAGAAGCACATTCCAAGACACGCAAGGTATTTCTTTTTTGTCTGATTAAACCACAGTTAAGAAAACATATAATTAATATAATTGCAGCCTGTGATTTGTAATCAATGTTTAGTAAGGTATCACAGAGATTTCTAATGGCAAGTCAGGTACACATAATGCTTTCTTAACAGAATGTTAGTGCACATTAGAAAGAAACAAAAAAAAAGTATTATCATAGGTTGGCAGCTAGGGATTCATTAATTTTCTGCATTACCTGTTCTTCAACTATGGTAGTACCACAGGTTTGCAGCTGTTCCAGCTATCTTTTGGTCACATATGCATGCACATATGCTATTAAGCACAGTTAAATTAACACTACTTTGCAGTCTGTGTCACACAGTCTCCATAACATCAAATCACCTAAGCTGTATGAATTGGTTAACATATTTTATGACTGAGTCATGCTAATGAATATTAAACATATTTTCATAACGTTTTAAAAATCCCACCTCAACATGTTAGATTTAATAGGTAACTGCTGGAAAACTAAACTGCTTTTCTGTGCTTGAAAACAGAGTCATCTGCTTGTTTGTTACTGTGTGAATATGAATATTCTGAAGAAACTGGGGTAGCTGTTGCTTTCTGTTGCTCTCTGTTACTCAGTGTTTTCGGAGCTTGGGAACAGATGGTGCACCACCTGACTCTGCACACTCTAATGTAAGATTCATTGTGCTTCACAGGAAATCAAAGATCAAGCAACATTGCAGAAGGTGAAGCAGCACCTCAGCAACCAGCAACACAGTATGATACAGACAAGTGGTGGAGTGAGAAAGTGGGGAGAGAGAGAGAGAACACAGAAGCCAGAAAGACTTAGCTTGGTTTCTAAGGTTTATTTTGCTTTCTTCGTTCCCCTTTTATTTTCTAGTTTGTTTTGGTTTGTGGGTTTTGGGTTGTTTTGGGGCTTTTTGTGTTGTTGTGGTTGTTGGTTGATTTGGGGTGGGGGTTTTTTGTTGTGGGTTTGGTTTGTTGTTGATTTTTAGCTTGAATCCCTTCTCTATTCTTTGGGAAGAGGATCAGTTGGCTCTAAAGAAGAAACTTTAATCCTTAGGTTGCCAGAAGTTCAGATCTGCCAATCAAAATCTGAACATTTAAAAGTAAGAGAGTTACTTGATTTGCCTCGATTTTTCTCTAACAAATGCCTGTTGGTAACAATAGCAGATTACAAGTATTTTAAAGTTCATTCAAAAGTTCAGATGGTTTTATAGCTCTAAAGCATTACTGGTCTTACCACCTGCCTCTCCCCACTTGCTAACCACTCACAGCATGTTACCCTCCTTCCCTCTCTTTGCCCTGACTTTCTCTGCCTGGATGGTACACTTGGGCCTGGGCCTCTCCTTTAAGGAAATCCAGAGTTCAGACAGCTATTGTTATGCACAAAAAACCCAACCCTCTTCCCTAGCCCTAGGCTATATGAAACCAACAGGGGAAATCAAGGACTGAATTGAAGGGCCTTCCTTCCAAAATCTTTCCTAAATCTTTTGGATGAAAGCTGGGAGCTCTTTTCTTGGGCACCTCCACTGATGTCAAAGGAGATGATTTCAAAGTGAAACAGAGTATCATCCTGGCACACTTTACATACATACATCTTCAGGAACTAAAAACATCACCCAGCCCACCTGACATTTTCAGGTATTCAGTACAGCAGCATGCACAGAGCATCTTCCACATCACTCTTAAGAGGCAAGTAGCTGCAAGGATCATCCCCTACTTTCTCATTGCTCAAGTGCAAGAATTTGTGTAACTCCACATCCTTAAAATATATATGCCCCCTCCCCTGCCACCACCCCCTCCCTCTACCCCTGGCATCTAGGCCTGACCTAAATCTAAGTGAAGTCAATAGAAAAACTACTTCATGCTCAATTTGAAGTTCAGCAGAAGAGACCTTGCAGTAAAATGCCCTAGGGCTGTCTGTTTGAAATGCATAAACCCTGCAGCAGAACATGTAGCTGGAGCCTGTACCATAGTGAAGAAAGTAAGTAAAGGCAGAGATCACTAAAAAGGGATTCTCAGCAAAGGAAACATGCACTCCATCCTCAAAGCTATTTGTGTGCCCATCTAATGCTCAACGAATTCAAAGTGATGTGGCATAAAAATGTCTTTGAAATTTTGACCAAGACAACAAGCAGGTCAGTAAAATTATCAAAGCCATCAAGAAATACAAAAAAGGTGTTGCTGTTACAGAACTCTAATGCTATAAAGAAGATCAGAACTAGGCATGAAACTACAGCAACAGACTGGAGCAGCCATGACCTCACTGCCTCTTTGGTTTATAACAAATCCTAAGAAAGCCAGGCTTGTGCTTCTTGGACTTCTGTTTCTGTGGTCTGTAAGCTAGTTTGTGGAACTGAACCAGCAGAAAATCACTTTCTTTTTCAAGGCTCAGGGAGAGAGAGACAGGCCTGTGGCCTTGGCTTGCTGTATACTGCTGTGAAACACTACCCTGAATGATGGGGTAAATATATGCTCACCCCAAAGCTTTTGGAGTCCACTTGTGAGTTCCCAGTGATTCATTTTGTATGTTCATGTACAGCCTGCTGCTTCAATATCAGATATAAAGGGGAATGCAAGGAGCACTTTCAGAGAGCTAAATTTAAAAATTATTTACCTATTTTCATTCTTGGAGATATTCAAAAGCTGTGTGGACATGGTCCTGGGAACTGGCTCTAGGTGGTCCTCCTGAGTAGAGGGGTTAAACCAAATGACCCCCAGAGCTGCCTTCCAACCTGAGCCATTCTGATTCTGTGAAAATTACTGATATTGATCTGTTTTCCAAATGTGGTGCTCATAGCACCTTGTTTCATTCCAGCTGTACATCTGAGCTCCTGCCTGTTGGGATGTCTCATGAATCAGCATATGCTCTTTAACTAGGCTTATTAAAAACATAGGGATACAGTATAAAGACTGAGTCATGGGTCCTGAATCATCTTCCTAGAAGCAGCTGAATTTAGAAAGTTACTGTATAAGCCTGTTGGTCATCACCAGTCTCAGCTTTCAAGAGGATATTTATTTACTTTTCCCCCCTTTACCAGGAATATGTTGTCACAAACAGTGCTATGTATCCTGTCCAGAGTTGTTCTTCCACAGTATCATTCTTTGCACACATATCAAAGCTGAAGCAAAGGGTTAATAGATTCCACATTTTATAATCTAAACTCTATGCTGACAATAAGATAAAAGAACCCAACCCAATATAACTAAAGTGGGGGTTTTTGCCATAGGTATGTAGTAAATATTTCATCTAACCTTGGTACCAGAAAACTGACTTTCTTTGCTTAGACAGTTCTTTCCTTAGGTAACTCTGTGTAGTGAAGCTCTCAAGCTAATGAAGGATTTTCAACAAAAGGATTTCAGAAGTTTTAGTAAGGAATAATAGCTGTTTCTCCTAATCTAAAAATATTATATGCTTTCTAGAACAACAAAGATAAAATCCAATATAAGAGTGAGTGGATCAAAACCCAGACTTTCTCTAGTTCTCAGAGTCTTCCAAAAAATGACCATTTTTTGGAATGCCAATGTGAAAGTTCATCCCTAAATCACTTCTCTGGGGGGAAAATAAACAAAACAAAACATTATTGGAGACATGTCTATCTTTTTATCAAATAATTTGCAGGAAGATAGCTTGATCAGCCTCAACAATGTCCTCCTCCTCTGACCACTATTACCTTTTTGCTCCCAATTGAGTTAAAAATGCTGGAAACTCCTCAATCTTTACATTCCCTTCCCTATAAAGAATTCTTCTTGCCTCTTCCCTCCCACTATGTTATCTTCTCTGTTCTCCCAACTGTCAATTGGTAGCTGCTTTTCTTCCACTTTCCCTGGCCTGCCCACCTGTCCTGCATGGCTTACACACATTTCCTATCTTCTTTCATACATAACTCATCATCCACACCCTATTTGTCTTTCTCAGACAAATATTACCTCACTCCAAATATTTGTCTTTCACTCTATCAAGACCAAAGAGCCTTTCTGTTGTCCTGGCTAAACCCAGACAACAACAGTGCTTCAATAGTGGTACACACCACTACTCTCATTCACAGAATGGGTTGAGCCCTGTGGGTCTCCACCCCTGCTCATGTCACCATCCAGGTTACCCTCTGTAGTCCATAACAGATCTACTCCTGTCAGGTTTTATCAGCTCCTTGTAACCATTGCAGCTTCCTTCCCAAAACACCCACCAAAGAGAGGACACACATCTTCAGGACTGGTTTTACATCAATTCCCCAAGAGATTTGGTGCCACCTAGGCATTATCAGTGAGCAGCAATGTCTCCCTCCTGAGCACTTCTCATTGATTGTGATATCTTTGTGTTGGTCTCCATATTAAAATGATAAATGAGCACAACCATTTTGCCAGATACTAGATGGGGCATATCCATCATTTATAGCTCTCACAGTCTTTATCCCTTGAGCCAAGACAAAGGAAGGTGAGAATTTCAGAAGGCTGTTCTGTGCCTTTTATTTATTTATTTATTCATTTTGCAGATGGCACTGTCTCTCTTCCACATTTTCCCTCCCAGGAAGAAATTATGGTAATTGAATACAGGGGCTGTCTGCCAACAACAAGCAAACCAATGTTTCAGGAGCCACTGGAATATACCTGATGTAGCTACATGTGAATGTATACAGATTGAGGCCTCAAAACCAGAAGACAGAATATATGGAGCAGTTGCCAGTTTCTCTGACTCAGGATTTCTCAGGGAATGACTTAGAAGCTCTCTCTTTGTGAAGAGGGAGAGAGTGTGGGGCTGAATTTTATCAGAAGAGAATTAATAGCATTCACAATACCAAAGAAGTAAAGAAATTAATTAGCTCACCTCCTTGTAAAACGGAAGCTTCTTCAGAATATATCCAGATGCCAGGTTCTTGCTCCAGCTTCTTCTCTTTGTGACATATTAATAGCTTTTGCAACTTCTATTGTTCAAGAACAAAATTGTTCAACAAGGAACTTTTGTACACTCCAAGATGTGGCAGTACTATGAGCCTGAATTGCCTTCAGATTGCAGACAGATTGTTTGAGCTATAGAGAATGGATATTATAACACAAGCGTATAGGTCATGGCAACCTGGTAGTGGTGTTGCTGTTATTTTATAAGTCATTTTTGTACTGTCCTTGGAAGTTACAAACAGAAAATACTAACCAAGAAGACATTTAGCTGGAAGTTTTTGTGCTCCGAAAATAATGATTTAAGCCCTGACTTTTCTTGTTATGTTGTCATTCTGTTCTCAGAGCAGAGCTGTGACTTGCCAACTTTGCTTCTTGGAGAATAATGAAGTAAAGCAGCTGAACATCAGAAACAGAGCTCATGATGAGCTTGTCATTTGAGTTTAACAGCAGGGGCCCTGCACTTGGTAATCATTACTACTGCCTAATCTACTGCATGTTTTCTTAGTCAGTAGAGATTAGAGCAATGGTGCTTCAGACATCTATTGGGAATAGAGCTAAAAAGGAATCATGAAAATTATGTGTAAAAATAAGAATGTATAATATACACATGCTAATGTTTCTTTGCTGGATGTTGTTGGCCTAGTAAAAGTGCTGCTTACTGCTATGCTGGAGTCCCACCTTTGGGAATTCACTGTAGACTCTAACAACAACACATAGAGACCGTGGGCTTTTGAGGCTTCTATAAATTTAGAAACTCATTGAGAACACTTGTCCACACAGGAGGAAGTTTTTTAAGTTACGTGCTTGGGATTAGGCTGCATGATTGCCAACAATGTTAATGGGAGTTATTCTTGCCTCTGAAAATCTGAGCCTAACTCTGTAATAAAGTAATTTCCTCCACTATTGGTTTAAGCACTTCATGCCAAATTTCTGACCTCAGTTACTTATTTGAAATCCAGGGTTGTTTTTTGGATTGGGTTGTAATGAATCAGAGCCTGCAGGCAAGAGAAACAATTGCTCAATAAAATTCAGAGACAACCAGAACGTCTAGGACTAATATTGTCTGCTTCTAATACATATTTTTATACCATTATACTCCACGAATAAACCACCAGTAGGGGACATTACATGCATTATAAATAGAAAGCCTGGAAAATAACTTCACAGACAAAATAAAAAAGAAGTATCAGTTGAGGGAACTGCCAGTTGAATGAATTCAGTAGTCAATCAAGGTTAGTTTCTGGCCTTTCTCCTTGGGGCTGGCAGAGCTGCTTAGCACAATGCACAAGAAGGAGGCTGAAATGACAAACAGCAGCTTTGCATTTCAGAAGGTCCAGTATCTCTTGGGACTTTGTGGCTTACCACTGCATTGCAGTGAACCAAACACTTGCCCACCACAGCAATCCAAATGGGCTGTGGGAGGCCCTTTTTCTGGCTTGGAAAATGTTCACTAAGATGCAATGACTCTGACAGACCAGGAAGAAAAGGTTTTGAGAACTAAGTAGGAGTGGGGAGATGCTGTATAGGCCATAGCCGTATGTCAGCACTTATGATTCCAAATTGGGGTGACAACTTGAAACAGAACTACTCATACAGTACAGTGCAAGAAAGAAATCTCTTTCATGGTACTAAAGGTGAAGCAATTTGCTTCTGGTCATTCCAGCATCAAACTGAAGTTCATTGTGATGCTTCATTACAGCATAGAAGTAATGCTGGCAGACATTTTTTTCTTCTATGAAACTGTCTGTCTAGTTTGATTTTGTCTCTCAGAGCCATGTGATACTGTTTTGCTCTTTTTGGGTTTCCAAAGATGCTGTAAGCAGCTGGGATAAGTCAAAATCCACTGTCCCAACGTGGACAAGACAATATGCTAAACCACCCAGGCCATGTAAAAGTGAATCACTTAAACTATCATTCCCATAATCCTAAACCAGAAAATGCTACCTAATACAGAACTTATCTGAAAAGACATTAATTTGACTTAATTTAACAAAATGGTTTTTGTTGAGTTAAAAGATTATGAGAGTTATTATACCATAGTGACTTATGGTAGCTTTTCCTCCTGCAAAAGCATTACTTTTTTTTTTCTTCTTTTGATGGCATCTGCATTTTTTTAACAGAATTAAGATGTTAATGGAAAATAGCATGACTAGATCTGGTTTACATGTTGCAAGCACTTTAGTTTTGCATCGTGTTTAGCATCTTGGCTTTGGTCCAGTAAAGTACATAAGTATATTTAACTTTAAACAGAAGAACAATCCAGCACATATACTGCACCTGCATGGTACACAACACACTGTGGTCTCCAGCTGACCTTTTCCCACCAGTGGGCACACACTCAGCAGACCACTACATCTCCTGGCCTTCCAATTATTTACACCAAAGGAACCTGTTGGAGTCACAGATGCTCTATTATTACCTGTATGTCAGTATTTCTTTACAAAGAAGGAAGACAAGTGACCACCCTAGCAGCCCATCCCAACATGTAGTCCAAAGTATGTTGATGAAGGCAAAAGCTTGGGAAGGAGTGCAATTTGCACCTCAGAGAATGTTCACATCATAGCATAACACATCTACAACATGTATTTAAAACCACCTTCAGCATGACTTTCCAGTAAACCACAATAACATAAATGTCCTTTTTGATGAGGGAAACAATAACAGAGGTTGTCCCTGCTGCAGTTTGGCATAGACTGGAAAAGGTTACCCAAATGCTCCTGCAAAGGCCAAGAGGAAAAAAACAAACCAACTAACCAAACCAAACAAACACACACCCCAAAAAAGCCCAACACGAATTCCAGACTGTCCTAGGCATAATGACATAACCAAAACTCCCAGGTAAAAACAACACAGCTATACAGTAGTAGAAGACACAGAGATGCAGATGCTCTGCAGCCACTAGTCTCATTGCAGTGCTGGATTATCACCATTTTTAAAGTGCTGCTTTGCCTCCATTAATCTTTTGCAGCAGATGCACATTCCATAAAAGTTCATTTCTCCCAACTAATTGATCTTTAGTCTTCCAGCATGCATGGGTGTGTCCTTTTCATCTCTCTTCCCAAACCCAGAAGGGAAAGAAGGTCCTTTATTTGTTATGCTGTTCAGTGAAATGTCAATTTGAGAAAATTAGGGAACTGGCAAAAACTAGAGTTAGTAGCAAGTTAGCAATACTAAATTTGTCTGCTGGGAAATTTGCCTTCTGTCAGTTTCTCAAGTAAAAAATCTGAAAATGCAAGTTGCCTAGATGGAGAGAAGAACCAGCCTTTCCAAAGGGGATGTTGCTTTATATCTGCTGATGAAAAACTAGATCTTTGGTCTTCAGTCTTTTTAGAGTATGTTATTTATGGTGTTCTCTCATGTCAGTCCTTTTATCTCATCAGGTTTCACATGAATTATTCACTGAAGCTCTGGCTATATGATTTGATTGCTCTTCTAGAATGTATGTTAAATTTAGTTATGCTGCACTTTTCTTAGTGAAGCCTTATTACTGAAACTCACAGTTTAGCAGGATACAATCCCCTCCTCCCACCTTCCAACTGTGGGTTTTGTTGTGGGTTTTTTGTGTTGATTTTTGTTGTTGTTGTTGTTTTACCAGAATGCCAAGAGCATAGTGCTAGACAGATACTCTGGGGCTGCATTTTCATCTAGGCTTTCACCTCTCAGAAAGGTCTTGAATGTCACAAACCATGTTCTGTTCAAGTGTATTTCTTGTAGGGTGCCAGCTGCTTTCCTGGCATTAGGCACGAACGTTACTGCTAAATTATGCTCTCTGACACTGTTGCTGACATCTTGAATGCAATCTTTATAACCCTGACCCCCTGTCTGAATTGAAAGGCACACTGTGGATTATTCCTGTTCTGGCCCATTCTTTCTCACTTTCACTGGTATTGTGTTAGATAACTGAACTAATTGCTGTGACTCAAAAATGTCACAACTTCACATGTAAGGGCTTGCTATCTTCCACCCAGACAATTGACATCATGAATAATGTTATATCAGCAAGGTTTTGAAATAAGGATGATTTAAAAATATTTTTCCTAACAGTGAAACAAGAAGGTTATTTGGAAGATATCTCTTCTATTGTCTGCCTAATGAAAATTTTATATTGCCTTACAAGCCTTATGCATCTCTTACTGCTGATCTTATCAGGACTGCAAGCCAATGTCTGAAAAGTCTGCACTGTGAAGTCAGAAAAGGCTTTTTGCATAACCACCCATTGAAATGAATGTGGTCAATAAATCCTCTCTGTGTAGCTACTGATTTAGTCAAGAGTCCTCACCTCTGAGATGAGCTATGCCCAGCATACCCAAATTCTCTACACAAGCACAGCTCTGAGCTTCCCCTCCAGAGCTGAGTGGTGTGGACACCATGGCTTTTTAAAACACCCTCAGATGGGAGTGACTTGGAAGAGTACAGAATATGACTTAAAAAGGAACTGAATGATTCATATTAATTGCATAAATGCTTCAACGTTATGATGAGATCTGAGAGCAAATGTTTTGAGTCCAAGATTAGCTTCATGAAGAAACCTATAATGTTCCTATCAGGAATGCTACCTCCAACTAACTTTCTTTTAAATAATTCAATATAACTTTCTTTTCTTTGTAATTCCAGTTTGAAATCAAGAACATCTACAACCCCAAGCATCAATGCTCTTCAATATCTAATTTCACAGTTTTCTTAACACATATCTCATGTTATTTATTATAGTCAGTGTCATCCCAACACCTTTGTCTATTCTTGCTACATTTTAAACAGTTTAGCTGGCAAGCCATCAATCATAAATCATGAGACATATTTTAACTTCAACTAAGATCAGGTTAGAAAGAAAACAAGCCTTGTATGGCCTAATTGGGTACATTACTCACATCTATAAGTGATAAATGCCTGTTCTGGAAAAGAAAAAACTTTTTGTTGGAGTTCTGGTATATAACTATACACAGAAACCAAATTTTCAGTTTCTTTATGGCCCAGAGCAGCAAAATTATTGATAAATCCAGAGCTTTTAATGGGAGAAAGCTTCTTCAGAACTAAGTTTCTGTGTTCAGAAATATATTCATTGTTTCATTAAATACAAATATATTTTTCCAGCTGTATTTCAGTCACTAGGTAAATGGAGGAATGTTATAGTTTTAGGAAACCCATAAATAAAAGAATTTCCTCTTCTCTGGACATAAATAAGCCAGAATCAATGGTTTTATTTACTTGGTGTATTTTAAAGGTTCCCCTCCTGTAAGGTGTCATATACAGACTGGTTCTTCAACTGTTCTTCTATGACTAACTTCTGATGCTATAGAAAAACAAAGCTATTTTTAAGATATGAACCCATATGTGGTTTTCTCTCCCTGGTATTAAAGAACAACATTGCAGCAATGATAAACTCATCATAGAAAATTATGAAAAGAAATAAAACATTCCCGTTTTCTAGTGCAAAGCAAACAAGTATTTGGGAAAAGTGGCAATCATTTCTACAATGCCATTTTAATTTAAAAGAAAATAGATACTTTTACTTCTTCTAGCAGGTCAGTTGTACTAGCCATATTAACCAGGTGATGCTCATTTCATTTTACAGGTAATTTATTGCATCTGCAAGACTGACTCTGAGATGGTGGTTCACAAAAATAATTTACCTTAAGTAAACGCCATTTGCCACTAATGATGGGGCAAAACAAACTTGCAGAGCATTTATGAACAGTAACATCTCTCTCTTTCAGTACACATTTGCAAACCGATCTCGGCTGTTTGCAGATGAATTAAGCATGGCTTGAAAAATCATTAAAGCCATCTGCTTTGATGAGAAAAAAATACTGCTGTGATCGTTTTATTGCACTGACAGAGGCTAGAGACCATTTTACAATATTTTTTAGCATCATTTACCTTAAATTTGACATCCTGTTTAAAAAATGAGCAGTATTATCAGCTCTTCTTGTGCCTATTTAGAACGACATTTACAGAGAAAGCAGCTTATACAGGTAACTTAAAGTATACTTTTTGTTGGTCTCCAACAGATGGATGAGCCTTCTTTTCAACCATTAAAATCTGTAGTTACAACAAACTGAATGTTTATGTGTTCTATGGAAAGCTTAATCTTCCTCTGAAATTATAGCAGCTAATACACATTAAAAATATTATCAGTGTTTTTAGTTATAGATTAGTTCCCATTGTCCATTTAAATATAACTTTTTTCCCCCAGAACACTCTACAGTTATTCAAAATGTAACAAATCAGTAGGTTAATATTGCTGCTTTTTTACTTTTGAGACCAAATCCATCTCATTTATCTAGCAGCAACTTTTAATATCTTTCAGAATCTCAGTACTTCCCTTTTTAAAATCCAATTTGAACTCCTGTGATTTCAGCAGATTTTTTGTCTCAAGTAGCTTTCAGCAGTATTTCACTGACTGGATTCCACCAGGATTGATTTACATGAAAAACTATACATTATGCAGAACTGCAGCATTCCTTCACCATTAACAGCACAATTCCTACTCTGTATTTTTCTTTTGTACAGCTTAAACTACTGCATACATGGAAGTTACTAAAATTTACTATGATAAGATCAAAAGCCTCCTAATGTTAAATGAGTCATATTATGGTGCTTTTTTTCATCTTCATAAGGAAAGTGCTAGATCCACCACCTAGAAAATGTCACTTATTCCACCAGCATCCTAAATAGATACTGTGGGCCACATAGGACCAGAGCTAGGAACCAAGGAACAAGAACCAAGGAGACATGCAAGGCATTAGGTGCTCTCTAGAACCACAGAAGGTAACTTAGAGCTACTAATCATATGCCCTTTTGTTGTAACCACTGTACCCATGAGTCTTTTGGCACATAACAGACTCTCAAGTCCCATGACCAATCTAGAAAAATGCAGCAATGGGACTGATGGTTTTCAGTTTCTGATGGTGATAACTTCCTTGGTCCAGTCTAGAAACACACTAGCTCCTTCATGACCACATCACATCCTCCTGTTGTAGAGAAGTACTTCTGTGCACGTTATATGGATCAGAAAGAAATTATTAATAAGAAGTCCTCCTTCAAGTGCATCTGTTTCATTTTCACTTATGACTCTCCAGCACTCTTTGTTCCACTCTTAGTCCTTTCTAGATATTTTTCTAACCTCTATTTCTTCTCCAACAACCCTTATTCTTCCTGTGGCTCTAGACAAAGAATGATGTTTTCACCCTTTACTTTTCCTCTTCTCCACTTTTTCCCCCCCTTTATTTCTCCCTTGATAATCTCCACGGAAGTATATACATGCCTTTTTTGTCCCTCTACTTGCCAGTTCTCTGCCTTCCCCTTTTGGTCATACTTTTATATGTGTCCTATGGATGTCAACAACCATGCTTCAAAAAGCAGTCAACAGCTTAATCAAAGTTATTGAGTTTTCAGTGCTTCTTGGTTGCTTAGGTTCTCCTCCTTTGACCCCCACTGGGGCCATTTCTGGAAAACCTTAGTCTCCATAGAAAGTTATCTGATCAATTGCTATGCTTAATAATAGTATTCTTCATTTGGGAACATCAAATCAATGCAATTACTCCTATTTTGCACACAGAGAACTTGAGTACAGAGAAATGAATATGATGGCCATCCCTGTAAAGTGTGTCAGGTAGAGATCACAAGGAAAAGACAAGTCTCTGGGCACACAGCACTGTGGCTTGTTTGTTTTCCCTAGCTGTTTGTACTTCATCTGACAAATATTTGGCAACAAGTTTTGAAGATACTTTCTTCTGATAAAGATTAAAGAGAACTCACCTACCTAGATTCATCCATTCCAAGTTGAAAGGATATAATCTAGGAACCAATTCGACCATTAAGTAGGAAAACATACCACTTCATTGACAACCTCATGCAACCAAAAGTCTTCAGATGACAAGGAACACACTAAACCAATCATACCTGCTCATGTTCCTGGGTTAAGAATTGAGCCCTTGGGTGCATTCATTTCTCATCTTTTCTTAGATGGTTGACCTGTAATTGCCATCGCTCTCCCTTCCTGTCAGAGAAACATATTTGCTCACACACAGATCTTTGCAAGGTCCTACCACCACATTCCAGCTGTATCTCTAATGGTGCAGTAGGGGTAGAAAGAGATCACCTTGCTTTTCTTTGATTCTGTACGAGACCACCTGACATGTATGATAACTGCACAAGAAAAGATTCGACATCTATCTCAGACATTCAAAAGTAGCTGTTAAATTCTATGCAGTATCAACTATATAACATCATATATGCATGGGAATATTTTCTCAGTTACTCAACATTGTTTTTAAAGGCAGAGTTGGAAGTTAAATAGTGATATTTTTAAACAGTAGAATGCATATTGTATGAAGTAGTCACAAAGCAGAGAGCTGGGTGAGATAACTTATGTACAGTATTTTTCTGTTTCTAGTGATATTTATAAGCTTCTATGCTCAGGTTTCTGTTCTCCTTGAGTGAGAGAATTATCCCTGAACACCTTAACCTGACTATTTAGATCCACTATTTTAATTAGGTAAAGTGATTTTGATCTAATTGCTTTTATCCCAAAATGTCAGCATTGTTCTCACATTGCATCTTCCTTTTAAAAAATTCTGTGTCACATATATATATATATATACACACACACAAAACAACACAGTCTTTCAGAATTAACTCTGAGACAGAGTGTTTTCATGCAAGAGTCGTGCAGGAAAAACCTCATCACTTCAATACTCTTCCACTGTTCAGCTAGTCTCTCACAATAATTTATCCATGCATTTCCAAAACCAAAATCTGCTGAAGGAAAGAGGAAACCTACACTATAACAGAAGCCTTACCATCATCTTACACCAGAAATCAAGACTCACATGCTTGGATGGGATAGTAGTACAAGATGAAAAATATAGAATACATGCCATGGAGTATAAAAATAATTTTATATGTGTATTAGCAATATTATAATTTCTTTTACTCTTCAAAGAATTAGTTAATATAATTTCTATTTTATTCCGCTATCCTCCAGACCATAAATATTCTGTACTCAAGCTTAGAGTCAGAGCCAACATTTTCCAGCTGGTTAAGAGTTTAAGGAGCACTGCCAATACTTGCTGATTCATAAAGTTGTGTTACTCATCCTCTCTTTGTCTGTCTTCCACATTTTCTCTACTCTTTTCTCTACTTTTCTGATCCATGTTGTACAAAAGAAGTAGGCTTTTCTTTGCATGCATATTTGTTCTGGAAAAAAATAGTGTTGATAGTTCTAATAATGACCAGAGTACGATTTGTCTTGAAATATTCAAGATTTATATTTCAGTATTTTTTCTGTCCACCCTCACATCTTCAAAGTTCTATACAAACAAGTAACTAAATGAAGGTTTGTTTGATTTATTTTGAATTGAAGCCATCATTAGTTCTTAAGAACTATCCAACATTTTCCATCTTCTCATTTCTTTGCTCTTTACTTTTCCCAGCCCTTCAGCAGTTGAGCTTTTCTTGAGTGAACATGCAATGAAAATACAAATAAAAGTTACAAACTCAAAAAAAAAATGTTAGAAGCAACAACTGTCAGTTCAACATTAAAGCTCAGTATATGCAAAGTACATTACATCACTGCTATTTTTAGTGCAGCAGCAGTAAAAAACAGATTCCAGACCCTACTTCACAAAATATTGGATGAATATCCAGTAAAAGAAAGCTTTTACTTCAGAAATCATATTAACTCAGATCAACCTACTATAGACGTCAGTGGAAATAGGCCTAATAATTTAATTTACCTCCATGTTGATTTGGGCTTAATCTGTAATTTGCATTATAACAGCTGCAACTCACATATACACCTCCAGGAAATTCAAAAGGCTTTTCTGAGTGCTGCTAAGACAAAACAAATAAATAAAGCAATAGAGAATATTTTCCCTGTCTGACTTTAGGCAGCTAACTTAGGCATGTGCACGGGCAGTGTTGTTCCAAAGGCCAAATCAGAAGAGCAATGAGAGGAGAATTACACTGCCTGTTGACTCTGTGGCCAAACTTCAGTTTCTGTTCCAGGCCTATGATAAGACACATGAAATAAGAAGGTGAGAGCTACAACTACAGGAGGAATGGAAGTAGAAGAGAATATACTATCTGGATTGACTGGGATCACCACCTCATGGCTTGCACCATGAGNCCCATGGGCAATGAGTTTAATGCTCCCTCTGCTGTTGGCACAGTTATCGCACCAGGGGCCACAGGAGACCACAAGTGATTTTCAGACTGTGCCTATGAGCACATTCACTACTGGACAATGACACCTGCAACAGACAAATGATTCCAGCACTTACTACTGACTACTGAGGGAGCATCACCTGCTGCAGTCATGAGAAACCACAAATGCACCACTTATTGCTTGCAGCTGTGACAACCAGTGCCTCAGTTCTGCTAGAACAGGTGCTTCACTGCAGCTCAACACAGCTGGCACCCAATGGTAGGTTGGACATGGACTTATAAACACAGGCTTTCCTCATCTTGTGGAAAAGCACAATAGACTTGAGCAGAAATCTTTCTGACACACCCTCTTAATAATAGTTATGCTATTACTGAAAAGATTTCTTTGGAAGTCTATACATAATATTTCATGTTCCACTACATTACATTACAGTAAATAGAAACCTAACAATTTCAACCCAGCTAAATTCTACAGGAGTTTTCCATATGCAGAACTAATAGTAGTATCACTGTTCTACAATAAACCTTGAGGAATATTATAGTTATTTGACCATGTCTACATATATAAGGCACAAAACCACACACTCTCTTCAGTGCTTTTTCTGCCCAAACTTGAAAAAATTAACTAGCTAGTCATCTGTTCTCTGTGAATTTTTACCTCAGTAAATAATAGAGGCATGAAAGTCCTGAGTAACAAAAGAAATAAATCTGGGAACCATTTTCTATCCAATGACTCAAATGATTGCAATTAACAGCTTTCACAATTTCATGAGTTTAAGAAAAGAATTTGACCTTCTCAACAAAGAATCAGAAACTGAGCGCTCTTTCTCTTAATCCCTCTCTAAAACTGAGTTAATTTAATTCCTGGATGGTACTGATTTCTTTGCTATTGCATGAGTGCAAAATTCGACCTTATAAAAATTGGTTTTCAGTGTAACTGCTTTGGAGATGTTTTTATACAACATTAATTGATGCTTATTGGAGGCTGAAGGGCTGATCATTTAAAGTTCTGGTATCAGACATGTCTTGCTCGTGGGCCTTTGCGACATGACAGCAAATACAAAGACTATTAAAATCTCTTTGTGAAAGCACACAAAAATCAATCCTCTTCCAGAAGGAGGTGCCCTCCAGCACAATCAATACAAACTGGTACAACAATATCTTATGATGCTTGTCAGCTGCTTTAAACCTTTTTGCTCAGTAAAGCTCTCAAAGTGCTGCTGCCTTTCATCTGTGCCGGGTTGTGCCAAATGAAGATGTATTTCTAAATGAGTTGCTGGGGCAAATGCTGCCATCAGTTACCCCCTTGAAGATGGCTTGAAGTTCAGCAAGGTTGTAGAGGACGGAGTTCAACTTGGATTTCATCCAGTAGAGTTAAAGATGGATTTGTTTACTGCTTTGAGACTTCTCTTTCCTCTACTTCAGTTATATTACAGATTCTTGATGGAAAGGTTTGTTCTACATTTTTAGTCTTGGTTGCTAGAGAGCACAGAATACCAAAGGACTCTGAATAATGACAATCAACAGGCTCTTTCACTTTTCTTCTATTATTAATCTATGTTATTAGCTCTAATTACAAACCAACTATTAGAAAATAATTTCTTCAAGAGCTGTGTGCCTTGATCAAGTGCATCTCTACCAACGACTTTAAGTTAGTTTGTCTCAGGGGGGTTGTTGTGTGCCTGTCACCACACCTATAATGCATGGCTGTGGAAATCTTCTGCAGTGACTTTCCAGCAATAAAATATTTCCCCAGATAACTATGAAACCAGAACCTGATAAGTGGAACTATTTGGTTCCTACTGCCTATCATCTAGTTCAATCAGTTTTTATCTTCTGCTGTGTATTCCTTGAAAATTAGCTCCACAACAACCAGAGTGATAAAGATCTCCAGGTTAACATAATGTTACTAAGCATTAGACACAAGAAAACAATTCACTTGCCCAGGACAACATACCTGCACAAATATTTAATACAAAATGACACTTGATAGGCTTGCTTAGTGAAAAATTAAACAGTATCCTCTGTCCTAGTGCTGTATTTCTTTATGCAATGAGACATCAAACACCATGACTGAAACCAAATCCCATAAAATCTTATCCAAACAAGCCCAGTCAAATTAAAATCCCTTTTATGGAAATTAACCTTCTGTGAGAAGAGAAGAAAAGAAAACTCAACCAAATGGGCAGCTGCATGACACTGTAAATTAGTGTGTTAGCCTTTGAGCCTTAGGAGAACAGAGTTTAAGTTCTGGCATTAGGTGCAAAAGTAAACAAATTTTGAGGTCTCATATGAGCTGTGTTCATGGTTTGCTTTTGATAGCTCATGTTCAGAAAGGTCATTGTGATTTGGATAGATCTCACTGTAGATCTTTAGCCTCTGTTTTTATTAACTGCTGAATTAATTTATTAGAAGAGTGACAAACAAAGTGCTGTCCTGATTTCTCCTCCTTTATCAGGGAAAACTATGCAAATGTGACAGATCTCGGTCTGTGAGCCAGGGAAGGGTAGCAAAACTGCTACATACCCAGTATTGCTCCATAATTCCTTTGACTCTACAAAATACCTTAGGGACAGATGGAATTGTATGGGGACAGAACAACCTCCTAGGAAATGCAGAGTATATGCAAACACTCTGCTTGATCTTTTCTCTTATTAAGGTTACAAAGCAACCAAAATTTGTTTCTATCCTTTTCAGTGGAGTGGAACTGCCATTATAGGTCTTGGTTAGCAGGAGAAGCCTGGCCTGGCAGCACTCCTGCAGAAACCAGGGATTGGTCTATATGTCAGATGCCAAAAGATCTTGTGGGAATTTCAAATAGGAGTAGGACCAAAACATGAGAGGGCAGTACCTGCCTCCCAAAACTTCTTCCATCACCCAGTGGCATGAAACTGTAGCTCATCTAAAACACAACACTGAACTTTCCACAGGACCTCTATCTCTCTCTTCCCACCAAACTCCTGCCAGCAATCTTGACTTCAATCTAGGAGAGAACTACAGTCTGGGAAATCACTTCTCCAGGGCTGCTAAATTCCACAGCAGACAACAAGCATGGGGTTGGGATTCAGTGCAGGACCTCTGCCTGAATGCATTGTTCCCTAAATCGATCACCTAGCCTCCATCAGAAGAATTCCTTAGAAGTTCTGTGTCTGAAGTAGGATATTGTAGGATAATTTTAAGCTGGATTCAGCTCCAGATCAAATGAATCCTTGTGGGACTGTTCCTTACCCATATCTCAATATGTACCTTTAAAGCAGGGAATACACTTTCTGATCCCATAATTTTGTGAGGAAAAAAATCATACAGCATTCAATGCTGTTAGGAAGCTCAAAACTGCCTAGGAATATAGACAAGCTCAGGTAATTGCTTGTATTTTCATAAACTGCATCTCCAAAGTACACAAGTGACCTCAACTCAACTTCTAGTGAGATAATGTCCTGTAAAATAACTTTATACATGGCTGAAGGCTAATAGTGT
Source organism: Bucco capensis (assembly GCA_013396975.1). Lineage (NCBI taxonomy): Eukaryota > Metazoa > Chordata > Aves > Piciformes > Bucconidae > Bucco > Bucco capensis. Next base: position 262,205 of record VWZO01019690.1, on the reverse strand, counting down.
TCTGAATCATATGCTAGCAAAGGAATTGGCTTTTCCCACCACGTCTGATGCAAACATTTAGGTACTTATCTTGCAGTCTTTATCATCTATTAGTCACAAAATAGATGCTTAATATTTCCTTAGGGAGCTGCTCCTCACTAATGCTTTAGGTGTAAGCAGAACATGCTTCAGTGAAGAAACACTGCTATGACTATCAATAGGTAAGAAAAAAGTAAGGCTTGGGAAAAGTATTTACATATATAAACTATAAACTTAAATTCCTTTCAAATGCAATTGCAGATGGCCTGATACCTCAAAAAGTCTGAGATTTGAAAGTCAATATTATTTTTAGATCTTGTAAGGTTTTCTTGTTTTAAGAAGAAACCTGTGCTCCAGATGTATTAGACAGGACCAAAAATTTGCAAGACTAAATATTGTAGATACTTGGATTTTTATTGTTTCTCTCCTACAGTACTCTCAGTAAGATATGACAACACATCTGAAAGAAATTGATATGTCTGCCTTAGCTTCCTGAAAAGGGGATTTTCACAATGAAAGAGTGTAAACCATGGAAGAGCCAAGCAAAAGGTTTTTGCTCATCTGAAGCTTCTCTACACACTGCAGTGTTCTGGTGGTGACAAAGAATTAAAATAAATAATAGCCTGTTACAGCTCAAAAAATACCATAGAGGAAGCAAAACTCTTGCATTTGCATAAAGAAGACAGTAGACAACTGCATGCCACAGCCCAGTTCTTTACTTTCTATCTTCATTTGCATTTGTGCTGATTGTTTTGACCTTGCTTGATTCACATCCTCTGTACAAGAATAAAGGTGTAAAGAAAGGGCAGACACACAATCAATCAGTGTCCTTATAGCAAGTAAGCCCAAAAAGACCAATAAGGCATACAAAATCAGCTTCACCCATATAATGAAGCTAATCCGTATGATGAGGTGGAGTAAGGCTATCTTGGGCCCAGTCCTGTTGAATCCAACAGAGCTCAGGGTTCTTGTTTAATCTGAACTACAGAGAAAAAAATTAATATTACTATTGTGAAATGGTGGAGATCTTTACCAATCCATTAAGTGAAGTTCTGTTGCCAGCAAAAGTTGACAAAAGCTGATGCTTTAGATTGTGTTTGGCCCTTGATCTCCATCCCTCACAGTTCAGGCTTCCACCTGGCCAGAGAATGGTCACACATTCAGGTAACCATGCATCACATACAGCTATCAAAAAGGCAGAGGGACATCAGGTCTGTAGAGCTTTAGGCAGACTCACAGAAAGTATTTGAACTGTATGTATTAAAACATTGTGATTAAATATTCCTCTCTCTAGCTTCTTTTGACAGCACTGATTATATTTGCAATCCTAAAGACTCTGCTACCTGTTATAATTATTATACTTAACCTTAAAAGCACTACTTATTATTTTTTTGAAGTCTTGTGAAGACATTCTGTTTTACAATTCTCAGGAGCAGCTGAAAATTTTTCTATTGTTAGACAGAAGCCTGCAGCAAATAAATGGGTTATTTTATGGCAGTAGCTATGCTCTGCTAAATGTTCTTCCCTTTGGAACTTCTTCTCAGTCCTTATCTGATTTCCACATCCATTTGAAACTGGACAAATGGGAAACAAAAAAGTTTTATATATTTATTTTATATTGTATATCAGTGCAGTTCTTCCCTTAGTCTGTTCTTAGAGATCTGATTGTTGTCAGTTTATTTTAAGGCTTCCTTGATCCACTTTCCTCTCTTTTCTACCTGCCTCACCAAAAATCAACCTGTGTGCTCCCTCTCCAAGGCACCAAGACTGGTTGCTTCTGAGATACCACACACTTTTAGTGGTAGATTTTATATACTGGGAATAATTTACTCCAGCTTTTTTGTCTAATTCTGACAGACTGGAACAAATGTCTTATGGGGTTCACACTAAGCTGTATCTTACAGCTTCAGGATGGCAGGATCATTAATGACATCTCTTAATAGAAGCACTTATGTATTAATAATGTATACATTAATTACATGGCTATTATATAAAGTGCCTATAGAGTCTCTGTACATGAATAGTATCCATGTAGTAAATCACATAGCTATATGTCAACTGTAATTATCCATGCATTTTTAACTTTCTTTTCCCTGCTCCATTGAGCAACCTCACATTCCAGTACCCTGGAAAACTTAATCTTCCTTTCTTTTCTAATAAAGTTTCCCTCCTCTTCCCACAAAATACAATGTTTACTTTCAAAATTACAATGGAATAAAGATCAAAATAGACTAATATGGTCAGAGCTCAGATCATCCTTCAAGACAGTTTTCTACATCTAGCAAACCATTCACAATGTGATAACTGACATCTTAGTAATCTTTCAGACCCTGAGATTTTCAGATAGGGAAAATATAATTTTAAGTCCTCAAAGCCTACATTCTCAGGGCATTTTTAGAGCTTTCAGTAGCCTTATCATGATAAACATATAGCACAAAGTAGCTATTTCTGAGTATTTTCCCAGAAAACAGATGATGATAGAATAATATAAAAAAAAGTTTCAAAAGCCCCATTTTTGGGAGGTGAAAGGTTTGTTCCTTCCTGTTGCCATTCTCTCCATTTCCACAGCCACAACACAACTGCAAAAGCTTTGGACAGGGCTATTACTAAGGGACCTCCAGATTTCCTCAGACAACTTGAGCTCTGAGAATCCCATGACAAAAGACATGCAAGATCATTTTCTTTCTTTCAACAAGAGCAAGAAAACAAGTTGAGAGAGATTCAACCACACTAGCTCAGCTTCTAGTAGTAGTTGAGGCAAGACAGGAACCATCAACCTCTATAAATATCTGAAACCATTGATAACTTCCCTTGAAAGAAGCACTTTGAATACACGAGTGCACAAATATTAGCTAACACATCTGTGCTGCTTCTCTAAGACATTCTATCTTGATATAATGTTTAAATCCTTTGTCAGAATTTCCATCACAGTCAGTAACTTCACAGACAGGCAAATGATGGAGCCTGTCCCATTACTCAAACATTTCTAAACATTTGAAGAATAATTTCTCTCTTCTTTTTTTCCTTTTTTTTTCAGCATATGAGGCTCAGAGAAAATAAAAGATGCATGGGAAAGTTGCTATAAAAGCCTTTTTTATTTTGGAGGGAGGTGCTATAAAATATACTTCTGCCTTCACAAATAAACAGCATGGCAATAACAAGCAGCTCAAGCATGGTTATACATCTCCTTCACATCCATGTCAAAAAAAACATCATACCACATTGTTCCATGATATACTCTGTAATTATAGCATAGTAACAAGTGTCTTCAGTAAAAAGTGGGTTACAGGCTTCACTTTTAAATCTGAATTTCATCTTTCGACAATAATAAAGTTAAGGAAGTTTGATAGCTATTAATTTTTTAGGGGGAAGCTTATTCTTCCCTCAAAAAGTAGAGTCATTATACAAATAAAGGCAGCTACACTCTACCCATATTAACATTAAAAAAATCTGAGACATTGGACTGACTTGCTTTTTTTGATGTCCTTTTTGCATTGTCTATAAGCTCCTTTAGATACTTTTCTATAGCAATATTGTTTCTATGTACCGATTCCTATTTTTTGTCTTATCAATATAGAGCTGTTAAGTTTTAATGTAGTGACTTTAACACATCTGACTAAGCACTCCAGATGGACTTCTTAGCAAATTGGAGACCACTTCATATAGTGCAATGATCCATTGGTTTGAGTAACTTACATCTCTAGACAGAAAGGGGATCCTGGGTGTGCAGTCCAACAGAAACTGAACTCATCTGATGACCCTGAATTAAAGGTCTTTGAGCAAGTCATTCTAAGCTAGTTTTTACTTGGCATGAGTTACATTTTCTAGCTTGCAGTTGCCAAATTGCTGCAAGACTGAGAACTCTCATCTTCTTTACTTGTGCTTAATGGTTTCAGGATTATTTCTTTGCTCTTACCTACCACATATAGTCATATCTGACACTCTGTCTTCCTAAGGTATGGAACTACTGTCCGTCCCATTTAGGATTTGTGTGAGAATTCAGCTCACTCCTGCAATGATGTTTTAGATTGATACCATTTTGGGACAATGAGTCAGCAGGTCATGCTTCTCTGGCTAGATCCTCTTACATAAAATTTCAAAAGTACTGACTTCTCATCACAGTTTCTGCAGAGGATCATCCCCAAGCAACAAAAATCAGCCAAATAAACCTGCTTTATGTCTTCTAAAAAATTACTAACTGAGGACACCACATAACACACTATTTCCAGAGCTTTTTCTATTATTTTAAGTAAGAGATTTGGGTCTTTTGCTGTCTATATATTTGTCACAACCACCCCATCGAAATCCAAACCATCTTTTAGGAGAAATCTCTGTGTGGATCTGCACCTGCTTTCAGGCAGTCAGATGCTCTGCAACTGTTGATACAATTGATATAAATGCATGAAGTCACCTAAGGTTTTAAGCAAGAGTCCTGATGAAATTAGGATATGTACTGCTTAATGTTATCTGTTGAGGATGGAACTTAGACCATTATGGAATATGTTATTGATAGAGTTAGAGGCAATATGAGAAGAGAAAGACATTCATTAGTGTGGTTTCCTTTCTCTCCTTATTTTGGGGAGTTTTACCTTCCAAGTCCTGCTTCAATCCTATATGTTACTAAATAGTCTTAGCCTTCTATATGCAAAATGCCACAAAGAGAGAAAACATTATGGTGAAATGTTAGGTGTTAAGTGGCAGGGATAAAAAAATGGGGATATTATTCACTAATTGGTCAAATTCTGTGGGGTTTTTTGTTTGTTTCTTTTTCTGAAAGACTTGCAATTCTCAGTTAAACACAAATGCACCAATGTTTCCCTCCTCCCATTAGAAAAAAATCCCTACCCCCAGCAGCAGCAGCTTAGTAATCATGTATGAGTCAACAATAGCTCTTTATAAAGGGTGTGTTTGTTAGCAAGGAAACCAAATCCTAGAGGCAAAGGATTCCAGGTTCAAATTTACAGATTTAGTGTAAAAACACCCAAACTACCTAAGCCAGTCATAGTTCAATCACAGGACCCCCAAAAATGCAGGATACTAGAACTTTGTGTCTTCATTTCAGATAATACTCACTTCCAGGAGATACAAAGTTGCTTGTAGGTAAAGGTCCATCCATCTCAGGATAGATCAGCATCAGTGCTTAGACAGCTATGGCAAGAGGGTAACTCTGGTATATCATTGGAAGGCCCAATAGTCTCTGTATTAGGCACTTCCTGGCTTGGAGAGTTCAATGTCATCATCTCAGTGCTGTTGACCACTTCTTCCATGAATTTGTCTAAGCAATTTTTCTTAATTCAAGACTTGTGTCACCCAAAACAGCTTATGTTAATAAATTTCACAAAATAATGATTGTGCTGTGTGATAAAATACCTCCTTAATGTTCTTTAAATGTCTCAAGTGCTTTTTTTCTATTGCCTACACCAAAATTCTTGCTATGAGACTTCATAAATTTTGATTCCTTATTCTTCTTCTCATGTTTTAGACCTTGATTTTATTTCTTCTTTCTTATCTGTCCCAAGTTGAAACCTTTTACGTTTCTGCTAATACAAAAGCCATTTGTAAGCCTTTTTCATTCTTATGATCTCTCAGCATCTTCCTAGGTCTCCCATAACATTAGATGTGGGGATCAGAACTGCAGCACTTGTCAGAGGGGTAAGAGAAGGTTACATGACATGGAGAGCTGCTTTCCTAGCACTTAGTTGGCACACAGCATTAATAAGCCAGGCTGAGGTTCAAGGACTGGTTTTGCCACAGCCAGGCTATGTCACTTCACCCAAGGCTAGAACATGATCATAAAAATACTCAGTTTAAGGGACTACACAGTTCCAGGAATTGACCTTTCCTTATGTGGCAGTGCTTTTTCAGTAATTAAGACTAGATTCACAAAGAAACTTTATGTACTAGAAAGTAGAGCAGTATAGAATCTAAAAGGTAACTTGTAACTGAGCAGAATATTCCTTCACATATTAAAAAGAATTAACCACCAAGAAAAAAATTCATGAAAGACTGAATGCTGAGCAGGCATATGCACGCACTGCCTAAACCTAAAAGTTCTTTTCTGGATGTAGGCATCTATTCTGGGCTCCAAGGAAACATTTTACTGCCTCAGCTTCTATGAACTCCCTTCTGCAGTGTCACGCTAAAACTTAAATATAATAATACAAAGGTGTTCTTCATTTGATTTCTCTGTAGCTGCAGATCTAGGTCTTCACTCATTTTGTCTTACCAGCATTTATTCCTGCAGGAAGCAGAGAAGCCCTGGTTCAGCTGACAAGCTTTTGAAAGATTTTGTAGAGGACCTTAGATATCCTAAATACTTACAGTGGCTGAAATTCCTTTGCCAGTCTCACCTTTGGAGCTAAATCTGCAATGTAGCTGATATTTGCTAGTCCTGAGAATGAGGGAAGCTTAGTGCACTTCCCTTAAGACTTCTAAATGTCCACCAGATCTTCATGAACAGCTGGGAAGGCAGCCTGACCCTCCAAATCCCAGCCACCTTTGCAGAGAGCAATGCTGAGCCACTTGTAGCAGAGACTCCAACATGGACAAGTCTACCAGCACTGGTCACAAAAGATCACTGAAAGTATTAAAGGGATGTACAGAGCTCCAGCAGAGAGCTTTGTACAAAAATGGAACAAGTTGGCTACATCAATAGAATTCAGAAGACATATTTTTATTAAATTTCTTCTTTAATTATTGGCTTCATGCTATGCTTGAGGTTTTGATCATTTGTAAATCTTGCTGAATAATGTAACAAGTAAAAGTGTCCTGTGTATATACCACACCAGACAGGCACACACAAGACTAAAAACAGGCCACAGACTCTGTTAGCATAAAGCTTCTTAGCTGCCTTCAAGGAAACAAAGCCGATTTACACCAACTCACAATCTGACCCATTTTCCTATAAGGTATTCTTTTTCTTTTTTTTTATTGTCCCACTGTATTTAAAGTCACTACATTTACAGCCCAGAACACTCTCTGCATTTTCCAATAGCTTGTTTGCTCTTTTAAGAGCTACCACACAGTGTGCAGATGGTTTCACTAAATTATCAGCAATCACTCCAAAGTCAGTTTTGATATTCCTGTCCTTGGGGATGCACTACTGGGGCCAAACACATCCCTGGTGCAGCTCTGTTAGCCTAACACATTTGGCCCACTGACCACAAAGTGCACTGCCTCTAATTACCTTCTCTCTCTTGCTCTTATCACAGTTTACTGACCCTGTACTTATCTTAGTCCCTTCCTTATCTAAACCACTGCAATCTTCCAGGTCCCCTAATGCAGTTCATGATTTGACTCCTGTTGTTCTCGTCTAATATTATCATCCCTTTCTGACATTTTACTTTCTTCCTTTTCCTGAAGCACTCCCACAAGCACCAGAGTCTTAAAAAAAAAATCACTGCTGTTTACAGAGTTTATTACTTTCCATCATTTCTTATGATTCTCCTGCAACATGTCTTTCAAATAATTATGGCTGTGATTTACTATATTGGTCATATAACCTCCTCCTTCCTGTACTAATCAGCTCTGGATTAGCTAGTTGGTAGGGCCAGATTGCTCCTATCTCTGAGCCTCCCCAGGCATGCTGGTATCATGCTCTCTCTGGCTTTCTACAGGCACACAGAGCTCCTCGCCAGGTCTTCCAGGGCAGGCTCACCCCATCCAGCCAGGCCAGAGCCTTAACTGTGTATTTCAGCAAACACCTCAAGCTCTAAGGAGCTGGCACCTCTGCAAAAACACCTCCTTCTGCCTCTATTTAGGTCGTGTAGCCATATGCCACTCCCCATGCAAGGCTTTAACTGAAAGCCACTGTAGAGAGCCCTTTGCAGTACAGCTAAATCACTCAGCTCTCTCTACCTGAGCATCTCTGAAGTGCCACTGTTCTAGCAAGCACCATGTTCACTAAAGTATCATGGGTGAGCAAAGAATGGATTTAAACTATCTTCAAATAGACCTAATGGGTCCTATCATGGAGGAGAGTAAGAATGAAAATCTCTGCTTTTTCCTTTTTAGGGCAGCAACAAGGAACTGCCACAGCCTGCAGTGTGGACACAACAAAAGTGCTCTTTTGGACCCCAAGCATCCATCTGGTTACCTAAAGTGTGAGATGAGATACACAGAGACATATCTTCTGAAATGAAACAAAACCATAGCTACTCATAAACTACCAAAAAACCCCAAACCCTCAACAGTGGTTGTAATTCTCTCTCTGCTATGCAACTAAAAAGAATGGACATAGGCAGAATGAGCTTTGCAAAAGCAAAGACACAGAATTATGGCTTACCAGATCCAAAAGCTTGATTGTGACCCTGCCTCAGGGGTAATTTCCTGTAACTTCTGTTAACTGCAGGAAGCTCATTTCCAAAAGATCCCTTCAGGGTATGCTGCATATTTCTGAGGTCAGTCCAACGAAATTATGGAATAAGGATAACACTGCAGCAGGATTGAAGGCATGATACATTTCTTGGGCATGTAACACTACAGTTTTGGAGAACGTGATGTACGGATACCTTCTTGGAGTTTATTTACCCCTTCTTTCAGTGATGTTTGTGGTGTCATTTTCACATAAAAATAGTTCTTTGGGAAAATGTCAACAAGACTCTTCATAGGCATTTTCAGAGTATTATATAAGATGGAACAGCTATTTTCTTCCCACAGAAATTAAATTGGTGTTCAAGGGGGAAACCAGTATTTCAACCTCCTGAAGTAAAAGATGAACCTAACTTTACCTACCCACACAGTCACAAAAGCTGAGTGATAAGGTACAGTACTTTCCTGATGTGTTTATGATTCTTAGGGATCTGATCAATACCCTCTGGGTAATCTTGTAGTTTGAGAATGCTGTTGTCCCTAGCTTTCCCTCCTTGTGCTCTGCCAGAGATTACCACTCCTGGAGCAGAAGCAACAGAAGATGATGCACTGGAGTTCCCTCTTCTGTAAGAGAACAAGCAGGGCAGAGATCAGTTATATATCAGTGATGCTCCAGTTCTCAACGTGGTAGCTTAGCAAAATGCAGGGGACTTTGAACTGGAGTTTCTGAGACACAGGCACCTGCTCCCAGCTGCTACCTCCTTTCCAAGCAGAGTAGCCTCTGACAAAAAAAACCCAATTACAACCACCAACCAACCAAAAACTGAAATCACACACACAACAAACCACAAAAAGCCCAAACACTGACCAACCAGTGAAAAGAACTGAGAAATTAATCTTTTAGACTCTTACAACTAGATGCAAGTGGAGTATTCTCAAAGTGATGATTCTGAAGAATTCAAGACACCATATTAAGACTTCAAAAACATCTTTGAAGGAAATTACTTGGAAAACTCCTTAGTGCTATTAATGTGAGCACTGATTAGGGCTGTCTATGGGTACTATTACCTATAGTATGTGAACTGAAGCTAGTGTCAGTACAGTTGTTAACAATTCAAAGTTTTGTTGATAATACCTTTTGCACACATTGATGTATTTCCTGTTAGAAAAACAAACAAAAAACCACAAACAAGGAAAAAGTATTTTCTAGAAGATACTGTCCTGTGAAGATGGAATTGCAGCCCAAATCAGTCAGAAGTCAGTGGCAATAAAACAAGCACTAATCCCTGGGGAATAGCCCCACATACCAGAGAATCCCAAACATGAAAAGACTCTGAGCAAAGGGCTTGTTGCAGGGAATTACTGGAGAAAACAATCCTTAATGTTCCTATATACCAATTTCCCCTAGTTACCAAAGCAGCCAACTATCAGCAAAGCAGACAGATTTGGTCTGACAAGCATATGAAATTCATGCTTTCAGAGAATGTAATGTTCAGATTTGCACTGTAGTTGGTGTGTGGGAAAATCAGACTGGTGTGACCTTGGAGAGAAAAATGCTTAGGCTCTCTATCACGATAAGTCACACTCCTAAAGGAGAATTTGTATGTTGCTCTAAACCTGTAAACTTAACTCTCTCCAACGGATTCTGAGGGGATCTGCCAAGATCAGCTCTGTTCAGCTACTGGTGCAACTCCACTGTCACAGCACAGGAAACCTGAGCACCTATAGCCCTACCACAGCGCCAGGGGCTTGCAGTGATACCTCCTGGATTTGCTCCATAGTAGCACTGCTCTGAGCAGCAAAAACACATAGGCAAACATGCACAACTCCATTATAGCTCCTCCCAAAACCAGAGGTGAAGCAGGTGTTTTCTGTCCACTTATGGCACAGCTTGAAAACAAAAACCAAAAATCACCAGCTAACCAACCCCAAACCCAGCACCCTCACCCCAACCCCAAACACCTCACATTCAAATTCACTAGGGCATTAAAATGCCCTGTGAAAATGTCTAAGTGTTCTTAGTCAGAAGCAGTCTCTAAATTTACATAGACCATCCTCATGCCTTTTTCTCAGGCAAATATGATGCTTTGGCAATCTAACCCCTGGCTATAACTCATATATACGTATACATGAACTGTACATGCTTCTTATTTCTCTCTTTTTTTTTGGTAACATTTTGCAGAAAGCCATTCTAGGCACTGGGAACAGATCATCAACAGACCATCATCCCTTCTTCCAAAAGAAGAGCCTTATTGTAAGGGCCTCTCCATTCCAAATGGTTAGGAATCCAATACACAACAATCTTGCAGAAATCAGCTGCCAGATTTATTATTCTACCTGAAAACCCCAAACAAAACAAAACAAAAAAAAAAACCCCAAACAAACAAAAAAGTCGAATAAAAACAGACTTTAAATAAACCTCTTAGGTACATTTTAAAAAGGGTTAATCAAGTTCAGTGAAAGACTTTTATATCTTCTGCTTAGAGATCATGTAATGTTGGTCTGATTGCTTGTTTTGTTCAGTGAGTCACTACCGTATACAGATAAATATATATATTTCTTTTTAAATATTACACATTTGATGCATTTTTTCCTTCTTTTTTTTTCCTTTTTCCTTTTTTTTTTTTTTTCCTTTTTTGTCCAACCACTTTCCCAAATACCCACATCCTGCCACAGGCAAGAGGCGCTCCATGCTGACAGCAAAGAACCAAAACCAATCCAAGGACTTTTCATCAAAGCATGTTTCATTTGAACCTTATTTCAATGGAAACCACATTTTTTTTTTTTTTTTAAAAAACAATCTTATTCAACCTTTTTCCTTTCCTTTTTGCCAACTTTGCAATTTTAGACTTCTGGTTCTGGGTTGCTCAGTGAAAATTTAAGTGCCATTGTGACCTATGAATGACAGAATTAGGTAGCATATTAAGGAAAACATACATTCCCATAAAATATGTTGTCTTATGGATTGGAGTAAATTACCCACCCAAATGTTTTTTATGCACCTGTGGTTACTAGTAACCACTAATTCTTTACTTGTGATTAATTGCATATTAAAATATTCATAGCTTCACTAGTGTCTTAACTGACAGAAGATGGAAAATTAACCCACCACCTAGGATTGTCTTGAAATCTACCCATAATGATGAGAATTGTTTTAGAGTTATGCATTCATTTTCCTCCCACTTCTTGGGAATATAGGAAAATGAGATACTCCAAATAACACCTATTTAAATTTCACTGGGCAAAAAAAGAAATCCAGATCTCATCCCCCCTCTCCCTCCCTTCCAACTAGGAAATAAGTGTATTCAGAAAAGGTGCTCAAAAAGATTTAAAACTTACGGGGTTTTTTGTTAGGGCTTTTTTTTCTCCTTGTTTTACATACAGTATAGCGTGTGTGGCTTGTGTTGGAAGATTTCCTCTCTCCAAAAATAAAACCATTAAAAAAAAAAAAACAAACCAACAACAACCAAAAATACCCCAAACCCCTCAAAATTTAAATTGTCTTCCAAGCATATCTGATCACATTTACATTTAGTGTCCAAAACAAGTAGATTGGTAACATCAGTGCCAGCACTACAACGTCATACAGCGACTCCATGGTATTCTTTTGACAGTTCGTGTTTAAGTCTCCGTTCCACCGAAAATGACAAAAGGTTCTGCAGAGCTTTCCTTAGCAAGCTGAAGCTTACTAGTCATTTGTGGATGCGCATAGAAGCTGCTTATAGCACAGCTATTGGCGTAAGCTATTTTCTAAGCAATAAATGGTTCAAGTCATCTATTTTGTCCTGAAATGCTACCTGTAGTTACAGCATTGCTTATAAATGGTCATAGTAAACTCAGCGTCAAAGAGAATATTACAGAAAAAGACAGCAGCAGAAGCATTAGCGTTATCTAGTATTTATATATGTTATCAACATAACACAGCAGTAAAAGGTTTAAATGCATATTAATGGGTACCGTGTCTAAAAATTACTAAAGTACCTATTTAGTGTATTGGATATTTTTCTCAAGGAGTGCTTGCTGTGTCTAAACAGCATAATTAGATATGTGACTTAGTACAGTTAATTCCTATTGATTAAATAACTTATTTATGTACCAAAGGAAATGGAAGGATACAAAATGTCTTCTCCCTCCCGATCATGATACTGTATTTAATGCTGACATGATCATCAGAAAGCCTACCACATGTAATTATTACCCTCAAATGGATCCTGAAAGGTCTAAGCCATCGCATGGGCCATACATGTATAGCAATGTGGCACCAGATACAGCATGCAGCTTGCAGTCTCAAGTCAGGGATTTTGCTGCTTGGTCACTGTACTTATGGCCACATTGTCATTAGACAGGATTTTTATTTGAGGCCATACAAAAAAACCAACCAACCAACCAAAAAACACCCCAACCCCAAACAAACAAAAACCCACAAACAAAAAAAACCCACATAAAAAAAAACCCAAACAAAAACAAATCCCACCCCCAACCCCCCCAAAAGGAATAACTTGAGATATCTGGTTGTTTTCAGAGGCAAGGTACAAGGTCTGCCACTGTAGGCTCCTAAATTAAATGCTGTGGTATACACTTTGCTGCTCTTTTAGAACTGCAGAAAGACAATTAAGAATGGCAAGAAACAAATGCCCTAGGCATACTGTGCTGATACCATCATCAAGTGGTTATTTTGCACAATGAGAATTAACTGTACTACGGATACCCAGAGAAAATGTACAATATCTTATGCTGATATGAAACAAAACAGACATGATATAGCTTTTTTTTTTTTGTACTTAAAACCTGTACGTTCCCTTCCCAAACTTAAGTAAAAAGCAAACCCACCCTTTTCCTCCTGTTACACAGAATAACGTTTAGGTTCAAACCCTCCCCTTTCAAATAAAGTGCGCTGTCCATGGCAGACCATAGGAGTAATGCAACAGGAAAAGCCCCTTTTTAGTGTACTATTTAAAAAACAAACTGAAGTCGAGTCAGCTCTCCTCTGGGTCTTGTGAAAGAGGAGAAGCCTAAAGGGAGGGGGAGACATCCCCTTCACTGTCACTGTTGTTAATAGACATAGCCTTCATTATAGGGGTGGGTGTTGCAGCAGCCACCGTCCTGCATGTAGACCATGCTCTCGTCAAAGTGGGAGAGAGGCACAGTGTCCTCCTCATTGATGTGGCGCTCCATGTCAGTCTTCAGTAAGGGGCGCTGGTTGTCTGGGAAAGCCATGGAGAAAAGCGCTTCAGGGTCGCAAACAAACTTGTAGACGTATCTTTCTCCAGCCACCTTAGGACAACAAGGGAGAAAAAGGTGCACTGTAAGAGCTCCTGGTTTTGCAACTCTAAGTTCAACAGTCTCGTGAAGAACTCGCCGTCGTTATGCAATTAATAATGTGACAGCAGAACTGGCAAGGACCTAGCAAAGACAACAGGGATCTGCAAGAAGCAGACTGTGCACAATGCTCTTGATTTTGCCACACGTGATATCCTGTTGGAAGATGGATTAGGTATTCTACTTCTAAACATTTGTTTGCAATCGTTTCCTATACTTAACCATAAATAGAACTGTTCTTGCTGGAAAATGTAAACAAATTGTCACTACAGTGGCAAAATAAAATGACTAAGTCCAACACTCTGTGTGCAAAGTGGAGAAAAGAATCGCATTTGTGATAAAGATCTGAATTTCACTTTGCAGAGATTGATTCATACTTACGTATAAAAGCACTTAAGTTATAGTGCATGCTGATTGTACAGGGACAGCATAAGCAAATACGTAGGCTAATATGTACTTAGCAATTGCTCATGCAAAGCTGGGACATTTGGATTTGCTTATGGAGGGGCAATTTGTCCAAAGATTCTAAAGTTTTCCTTACTCAGAAACAGCACTAAATGTCTGTGCTTCATCCTCCTACAAGCTAAAGAATGACAAAAATACAGAATTGTTGTCTTGTTTTTTAAAAGTCAATACAGTGTCTTCTCAAGCACCTTATTTAAAGAATTGCATTTAAAAATATGAACTATGTTGCATGTTCAGGGTTTATTAAAATTATTTTAAAATAAAAAATCATGTTGTCTGCTGCTTGCAACTCCAGCTAGCATGTCATTGGAAGTGAGTGAATGAAGGTGACAAAACTGTTGCAATCTTAATCCTATTCTTACAGGTGCAAAGTAGTCTGAAGTTTTAAATTTTCAGCTCATTTATTCCACAAACAATGTTAAATCTTGGTGGAGTTTATATCTGCAGTAGAATTTTTTTTAACAAATATCAGCAAGTTTGACAGACTGAAGGATGCATTCAGAAACTGGAAATTTGTATGAACTGTTATCATTGCTTAAATTTAAAGAGGAAAAAATGTGCATACAAATCTTGCAGTAAAGAAACTTGATATGAATCTACAACCACCAGTAGTTTTTAAGAGACACTAACTAGTCAGATAGGGTGATCCCAGGGCAAACCGCAAACATTGCTATGTCAGAAAAATAAGCATCCAAACTAGCTTTTCAAATGTGTGTTGAATACATTCTTGCAGATAATAAAATAGTAGTTTAAAAGGTAGCAAGCTAGCTGTCAGAAGTACTTGTAAACCTTCCATATTAAATGCATGTGTGGGTTGGGCAGCACTATCAGCCTTATGGTATTCCCATCTCTACCTTTTCAACTTGTTTCACTCTCTCTGCTATTTATTCTTGCCTCTGTGCTGCCTTTGAAGTGTGCCGGCACAACTGCCTGTGCAGCTGAGCTGTAACCTGCAACAAGGAACTCCTCTGCCTTAAGCACCACCCAGCAAAACCCAAGCATTTCTGCTTCCCCCTGAGTGGGCTCAGTCTCCATTCCACTTTACAAAGACTCACAGTTAGGTGGCACACAAAAATGGATGAGGTGCTGTGCTACTGAAGTACCACAAGCCTACAGTAGCCCAGATTGTTGTCTACGCTGCCTTTTGGATACTGGAAAAGGAGAGCACTAAAACGATTGCGTAAAAAGAACTTGTAACAGGCAACTCCAAAGCGAGACTTCACAAAACCCACTGGAAAACCTGCCCTGTAACTTGAGCCAGGAACATTGTTTCCATTCATGGAACTGGCAAATGGCAGGTCTAAACATGTTAGTCATCACAGGTCACAAAACTAATGTGAAAAGATATGGAACAACTTTTACAGCACAAGGTGTTCATTATGATCTTTGATCACACCTGCCAGTTTTGTAGATGCAGCAGACAAGCCTCTCCTATTGATTTCTCAGTGAATCTACACAGTACTACATACCAAGTTTTAAAAACACACATGTAAGTCAGCAAGCCACTGCAGAACAGGCTGAAAACTATCAGCAAGTCCAGTCTGTTACATATAAATTATCATTAAATATTTCTCACAATTCAGTCTATTATAAAATACTAAATTCCACTTAAAAATGGTATTATAACAACACTATTGGTAAAATATTAAAGTATTTGCTGTGTTAATGGATATAATTTTTCTGCCCCATCTTGCACTTACCAAAGCACCCAAGCACTGAGTAGATAATTTAGATCTGCAAAACATTATTCATACCATACTCTACTGTTTGCCTTTCCCAGGTGCCAGGAAGCTCTTTTGGATATTTTTGAATGTTACCTCTCTCCCTATAATCATGATGTGCATTGTGTGAACTAAAACCAGAAACATTTTTTACATAGAAAAAAATACCTTAATGCACATACTGGACCGAGCAGGTGAAAAAGCTTAGTGTTTGCCTAAATAGATGAAAAACCTATCCAAGCAATGCAGGTCTAAGTACTCCTTGTAAACTGACTTATGGATTAACATGCAACACTGGTGAAATCTAATGCAAAATGAGCTACTCACCTTTTGCATGATTCCCTTTTCATAATAATAGCGAAGCGATCGGCTAAGTTTATCATAGTTCATAGCTGGCCTATTTTTCTGAATCCCCCAGCGACGTGCCACCTGCCACAAAAATGGATTAGCATTGATTTGTTAAATGCATTTAACAAGCAGATCTTATCATGAGATTCTTTATTTAGGGATGGAGGAGGGGAAACTGCAGGTGCAATGAATCAACACAAGAGAAGGTTGCCATGACCTGAATTTCCCATGTGCTACTATGATTTTTAATTGGACACACAGTTATCCATTAAACTTAAAGCAGACTTACTCATTGGCTCATGTGGTGGAAGACTGGGAGTGTTTGTTTGTTTTTAATGTAGAAGACCAAAGAAAAAATAAAGGCAGATAAAGAGATACACAAAAAATACTTATCAAGTAAACTTTCATGAAAGATGAACTCTTCTTTAGTTTGACAGTCTGGATAGTTGTACCTATTCCTTGTTTTCTTTGCTGTCAGAACACTTAAGTTACATTAAACACACATGCATACACACTTAGTTCATGAATTAATACAGACTGTACTCAGAATGACAGCAATGTTGAGATTATTAGGAGATCTAAGTCAAAAGCCAACTCCCACTCTTAAATATTGCTTCAGCAAAGAAAATGAATTATCAGAGGAGGCAGGGTAATCACTTGGAAGAACTATATGATAGCATAAAGAATGAGACAAATTTCATAGCCGCAGTTGTGTAATTTCCCTTAAAAGATAATAATTAAACAAGGAGTTGCAAGCTACTCATGAAGCCATTCCACAGAGAACAATATGCCTTCTGCTCTGACTTATGCTTTCTACTTGCCTGTATGCTTCCTGTTTTATTGCCTAAGGTAGTTCTGGACAAAAAGACATTTGTTTAGAGAGCTTAACTGCTTATACCCCACCAGAACTTACAAGCAGCTGTTGGTGAGACTTCAATTACTGGCTATACAAATAACTGTCGTGTCACTAGAGGAGAAAACAAGTCAGAGCTAATGAACTCTTTAAAGTACATTTTGTAAAAATATTTGAGAGGTGCATATGCATACAGGTCTGGAGAAAGAAAAGAGCAGCCAAGCACCTTCTCTGCAGACTGCTTTATGAAACTTTCCCCTAGGTGTCTGGAGCCTTTTGATGCAAACAGACAACACACAGCACTGGGAACTGAAGGGGACTAAATAACAACAGCAAAATCCATGACTTTGATCTACATCTGGACAACAATTTCAAAAATTTCTTTTGAAAGCATTACTTCCTTTCAGTAGTGCAGCTTTTCAGGCTT
The DNA here is from genome assembly GCA_013396975.1 of Bucco capensis. Taxonomy (NCBI): domain Eukaryota; kingdom Metazoa; phylum Chordata; class Aves; order Piciformes; family Bucconidae; genus Bucco; species Bucco capensis. Next base: position 244,744 of record VWZO01019690.1, on the reverse strand, counting down.
ATATAAATGATCATGGCTCTGCTAACTTCAGCTATGTTATAGCTGTATTGAAACATACCTCCAAATCATGCCAATTTATTCCAGCTGTAGATTTGGCCTAGATGCATAACCTTGATTCATCTATTCATCTTTGTAACACATGCCTACATCATTCTGTTTATTCCTACAAAGCTTTTTCTGTGTTAATCAGTCCTAAAAGTCTCCAACATAACAGGCTTGCATAATAGATAAATAAATACAGAGCAAAGATAACTACAGCAAGATAATGGTTGAGAATAGGCTATATTGTGTGGTATTTTGACATTCCTAAATAAGCAAGCAGGTCCAGAAATAGTCTTGGTAAGCAAGTCTTTCTGTCCCTGAACTGCACAGCACTTATCAAATCTTCCTCTGTGGAAGGGATTCAGGCTTCTAGCCTTCCATATCACCCCTCCCACTGAAGGTTGCTGTCCGTGTGACAAGGCAGTATAAATGGACCTACCCCAGCTATCTACTTTCTGAATGAACTATAGTGCTAAAGGAGCTGATACATATTCATTTTTGTTGTCACCCTTTCTACAAGGGTATAACCCTCCAGAAAGGAATGGGATGGAAAGGTCATGTCATTGACTTCCTAACCTGCCACAGCTGAACCAACAAGCTCTTTGACTTCCCTTCAATTTACACTTGGCAACCAACAGAAGTGTGTAACTTCCCATAGGCTATTCTTATTTTAATCAACAGTTTGTCAGATCCATGACATTCATATGAAAACAACTTAGGCTCCTTTGTACTCCTTAGGAGTACACAGGAGCGAGGCAAGTTTCAAGTAGCCTGCCTCCTCCACATCTTGGATGCAGTGCTGCTCAAAAACTTCAAGCAACTGCTATGAAGTCAGACAAGCAGATGATACGGTTAACTTAAATCAGAATATCCAGTTCTTCAGGGAATTGCAAAATAAACAAACCTTAGGGCTTTGTTTTACTACTTTCTCTTCCTTAGCTAATAAAATCTATAAAGTTTTTGCACCATCTGCTGGAAACCATTTTTCAATAAGCCTCTTCAAACTTGAAAAACTGTGGACACATCTGACAGACAAAGCAAAACTAAGAGGATAAAGCATACTGAGACTGGAGCAGGGTGAAAAACTAGATATCTCATTCACTAAAATCAAACAAAAGCCTTTCCAAAGATCTCGCTCTGTTCTGGGCCAGGTCACATAACTAAGAAGTCCCTCTAGATTCCTAAGGCTGCAGACTTGCTAGTAAAATTTCAGCATCCACTTGAGGAAGGTTGTTCTGCGTTCAAATCCTCAGACACACAATATCAGTGGTGACTACCAGCAGTGTGTGGGATAGTTGGACAAAGCCAGCACATGAGTCCTTGCAGCAACCTGCCCTTCAGCCAGACCAGGTTGGAAAGGAAAGGGACATCAGCCCTGCTGCCATCTCCAACTCCATTCTGCAACTACTATTATCCCCTAAGGGCTGCTGGCATACAATGTAACTTAAAGGCAGGAAAGCCTTCAGACCTCTTATGCCAGCAGATGCAAACAGCAGAAGCAGCTTTACAGCTCCAAACCTTCATATTCAGCTCTACCTTAGAAGGGATCATGATGGAAAATTTTCTGTGGAATGATACTGCTTTTTGACAACCCCAATCAAATCATCCAGATCCATCAAATTCACGCACACCAGATTTTCCAACAGTTTCCATGGCTGTTCAGAACACAGGGTAGATTATGTAATGTTGCCTACTCCAAAAATGTTTACATAATAAAATGTTCAATTTATCCCTGTTTATCACACAAGTGAACTAAGTCATGCTTCAGCAAACGTTCATGAATACAAGTAATTTTATCTACCCCACAAGTCCTTCATGGTTCAGAAGAGTTGTGCATGAATATTTGCAAGCCTAGGATCTAAGCATCCACTAAACAATCTAATGATACAGCTAAACAGGAAGACTCTGAAGACTCTGAAAAGAGGGGCATTTATAGAATTTTGATGGGGTCTTGCTGCCTAACAATCTTAACCTCCTCTGTGGTATGTAAAACTTGGGGTCTTTCATTCTACTGTCTAAAAGTTTAAAGTTGCCATATCTTCACACTGAAAAATATTTTGTGTTGAAAGAGTATTCATGGACAAGTTTTCAAAGGATTTTGGAACGCAGCTCTATCCATGAAGTGATTCTGAAAAGTCCAGTCCCCACAATTAATGCAATTTACTAACTCTAGTACTTGCAGTATTTCTGTTATTTTGTGAGACTAGGAATCAAGCCCATGCTTAACCACACCTCTGTCCTAACAGAAGCACTTCCCTTGCCAGTCCTTTCTGTAACTCTTCTAAAGTGTTACTGAAGCAAAATATTAATGGGAGACAAGGCCTGAGTGTGAAGTAGTACTTGCAGAATGGGGCAGTGAACGTTAGGCTATGCTCTGTGTCTAAACCCACCTCCTCTGGCTCAATCAGCTTGAATTCCATGCCTCGGCCAGTCCACGCTATGAAGTGAGAGTTTGATGGGTCATCAAGAAGAGCTACCAAGAACTGCCACAGCTGAAGCGAGCCTCGTCGCTGATACGTGGGTCCCTCGCGGTACATGCCTGGCTCCTGTTTGACATCACCTATAGAGGACAGCAAGAATGTTACAAGAGCAATGCACAAAAAGCATCATCACTCGGTTGGTCAAATAAACCAGCAAAACAATCATGAGGGTTAATAAAACAGATGGAAAGAATTCTTACTAGCCAGCCACCTACAAATGCAACATTCCTGTCTGCTGTTAATTGTAAACACTCTTACAATAACATATCAGTATACCAAAAAGTACCTAAATTCACTCATGATTTACAAAAGTCTCCCTAAGCCTATCCCCATCTACTTCTGATACATGCAAATCTTCCTTGCAAAACCATTTTGCAATATCCTCTATCTGAAAGAGCATGAACTATTTTTGTAAGCAACTCTGATGTCTGAAGAGCTGCGTTTGTGTATTGTACTTTATACAAGTCCCAGTTTTGGCAATGTAATGTATGCTTCATAAAGCTCCAAAACCCTGCCGAGTGAAACTTCTTTTGCATGCAAATGCTGCTAAGGAAAATTTGACAAAGTATTTGACTTGGATTTAAACAGCATGTGCTTTATGTATAGGTATGCAAATCCTGCAGATATGCAAGTTCCTCTGTGGCATATTGGACTTGCATATAAGCACACATCACTTTTACTCATATCTACATATTAGATTATTACCTCTGAAAAGTAGCAAGTTAATTTTTCTAAATTGTCAAGTCCAGAGAAAGCTTTTAAAAAACAACACTAATAATATTGTGATAGCTGTTCCACGAACTGCCAATGAAAAACCATTCTGCTACATCCATACTGCGTCTTTGATGATTTTAAATCATACTCATACTAAACAATTCATGCAACAACAACAGCTGATGCAAAGAGTATTTTTCTGCAGACAGTGACAGCAATCCTTGATATGCTGGTAAAACTCCTCATTTCAACTACTAGAACAGCAATACCCTCCACTAAGCAGTGTGACCTGTTTAATACAGAAAGCCAGGATTTTACATTCAACCACAACATTAGGATGCTCTGATGGCCATTACAGAATGGCTCCATGTCATCAAAGTAAGAATAACAATATTAAAAATGGAGCACTTCCTTTTGTAATCAGGAAAGAAAACTGAGTCAATAGCTGTGGAAAACAAATAAATCAACGCAAGGCTTTTTGGTTTATGTGAGGTTCAAGTTCCAGTCCTGAAAGGTCTTCTTTTCCAAGGACAGGATTTTTATTTTAATGGTAGCTGAGTGATGTGCAAATAGCAAGTGCAGTATTACAGAGTATCAAATTCCTCACTTATGCCAATTTCAAACGAAGCAGTTGAGAATCTACCTCTGAAACACCAAGACACCAGTTCTGGGCTTAATCCACTTTTGCTTTACCGGTCAAAACATGAGGACACAACTGCTATTTTTTTTCCCTCAAAAGTCATCATGCTACAAGTATAAACACATCTATTTGTATCACACAACATCAATCTTCTGCAGTACAAGGTGTTCTCTCAACGGACAGCCAAAGAAGGTAGCAGCAGACTGCTTGCTTTGCAAGCACACAAATATTTCCAAACATTTATTTCTTTTCCATTTTTATTCCCTTCCCAAAACCCAAACAAACAAGAAGGATTTTCAAGAAAGACACACACAAACACTACTCCTGAAGATGTTTAACTTCTTGTAGTACAGGGTCTGATCTCCATTCCCCTAAATGTAAATACAAATTTGCCACTGGTACTGTAAACAGATCGGATCCATAATCATTTCTGTGGAAGAAGAAAACCTGACATGATGTACTTAAAAAAGGAAAAAAAATGAAAACAGCAAACATTCCAAAGCCAGAGTATAAAGCAGACTTTCAATAAATTACCCTCCTTTCAGTGAGCACATCAATCCAGTGACAATGCAATACTGGATTGAGCAATCTTCAGTTAGGTCTAATATTATTTAAAATCTTTTATTTATTTCTTCCTATTCCTTACTAACTCTGAAATGCATGTGATACCTCTGAGGAATGTGTAATTCTTTGGGTTACTTTCATTTGAAAGTCTCCCATTCTTCAGCAAACACAACACGCTGCTAGACATGCAATAGTTTTGTAATCCACCTAAGTGATTCTCAGGGGAAAACAAACAAAATAAAGCAGGAGAAGATCTCCAAGAGTAGTTCTGCTCTACTTTTAGCTATGGTCAGAGAGGTACTCACAGGTTTATCAGAAAGCATCTCATCTTTCCTGCTAAAATAAATAAAGCTGGACATACATACACTAACATAAAGAAGCCACTCTAGCAAATTGAAGTAATTAGTCTCCAAATTACTTCACAGAGTTGCAGACTATAACAGAGTCACCAGCAAAAAATACTGAGTCTATCTACTTCGTACATAATGAAACAAACCCCAAATGAACTGAATTATACTAGGAACCTGATATTACATCGAAGTGAGGAGAATTTGGGCCACTTCAGTTAACCTCAGAATCTCTCTTGAAAAAAAGAATCTGTTGTAATGTGAAAAGATCATTGATTTGTAATCACTCCCACTGAAAAATAAACCACTAGTACCATGTTTAACCTAGTGCAAATACACCGACACAAACACAAAAATGCCCTATACACTCACTCCCCACTATTCATCACTTCACAGGCAGCCAGACAAGAGGCTTAATCCTCAGTAAAACCAAAGCTGCTGCTTTCTCCACCGTGTTGTTAATTATAAGAACAGCTTTCATTAAACCTCAAACAACAAACGCTATGTGATCATCAGGGCAATGGAAATCCTCCTATTACTTCTCAGCAGTACAGGAACTGAGCTCCTCCCTCTGCCACAATTCTGGATACAGCAGCATTCGCTGGCAAAAGTCAAATGACATCCTATTGAAGAGGAGACTTTGGTTTCAAGACACAAAGGTCAGCTTTGGTTGGGCGCACCGCAAATGGTGTGTTAAGGAATCCTAAATTGGAACGTTCCCGAGCTTTTTTTGATCAGCAACAGAGAAAAGTCCCTCATCTCTTCCTTTTTCATCTCCCCATACCAGAAAAAAAAAAAAAAAAAAAGAGAGAGAGAGATGTGTCATACGTACCATCAAACTTCTCTGGAACAACGCAAGTGTCATCATAAAACTGCCTAGGTCCCTTTTCATACATGCAGCCTGTAAGTTAAAGAGAGAGAGTTGTTTATATAAAAGATGCATGGAGAAAGAAGAGATCATAGGCTTAAATGCCAGAGGGAACACTAAGTCATAGAGGAATCAGATTAATATCCCACATCCTCGACACATGGCCCTATCGCAACATTTTGGCCTCAGTTGAGGGGTACTTAATTCCCAAAAGATTGTTAATCTCCACCTGCAAAAATTAAAAACCACCTATTTTGCTCTATGATTTATTCCAAAATGTTTGTCTCATTTCCTTCCTGTTTGAACTAGCATGTCTTTGACTTTTAACTATTAGTTCCTATGGGTCTTCTCCCTGCAAGACTAAAGGTGTCCTACTCAGTATTTTCTCCTCACCTTCACAGAAGTCACCCCTGTGATGTTTCTTCCAGTTAAGATTATTCTGTAAAATTTAAGTTTTGTCATTAAGAGACAGTGTCTGCAACTCTGATTTTTTTTATTTTTTTTTTCTAGCAGTCACTTCTTTACACACTCCTACTTTCAGGAATATTTAAGTGTTTTGCTTAACCAGAACTGTATTGCATGCCAGTGTCAGCCTCACCAGCAGTACCAAGTGAAACAAAACGTCTCCTCCTCTCCTGCTTCCCTATGACCCTCCTTTTGGCTGTGTAAATATTACAGAAGGCCTTACTGCCATACAGTTGAAACATTTGGTTGGGCTGGTTTCCCACTGAGAAGCCAAGGAAGAGGAGGTCCATCTCAAAATCATTTTTTCCAATATACTGTTTTCCCACTCCATAGGCTGGTCTACGTTCAGCATATTAAAAAAACTCATTTTGTTTAATGTGCCCAGATTACCAAACAATTCAAATTCTTTTGTGTGACGGCCCTGTCCTACCTGTTTTTTACCACTCTGCATATCTTTGTGCCACAAAGTTATCTATTAACTTTGTTCTCTGTCTTGACTGAAAATGTTGAATAGCAACACTCCTGATATCAACTCCTACAGAACTATAATAGAAACAATCCATCCAGAGAGGATTGCCTAGTGACAGCCACTTTTAGCTCTGTCAGTTGGCCAGGTCTTAATGTATTTAATGTGTACTTTATTGATATAGCTTTGTGCTAACTTCTTAATCAGAATGTAATGCAGTGGCAAACTGAATGTCATAAAAAGTCAAACTATAAAGCTACAAGTATCTTTATCAATCGAACTTTTAATCTCAGCAAAGAATAGAATCAGATTTCACATGACCTTTATTCCATAATCATGTTGACTGATCTCCAAATACAGAAAACAAATATTTATCAAACATCACTATTTTTTTCTACGTCATTCATAACAAGTTTACCAGCTCCAAGTACTTATGAGTACATAACATGGCTAAGATTGTTTTCCCCCTATCTATGCTGTGATTAAAACTCAAGTCTGTTGACCTTAGCCCTGCAGTTTGTGGATTTTTCCCTGATGTCTTTCACCTCCCTTATCAAACTTCTATACTTCATATACTTCCACATACCAAGACTGTTAGAAATTTCCATCTCCTGTTTCACTCTCCTTAAACACTACCTTTTATTTCTATTTTCTCCCTTTCTTCCACCCCAGAAGCAGTTGGCCTTTTAGCCAGATTTGTTGTCTTTCCAGTTGTGTCTTTTCACTAGCAAATGAAGTCTTTGTAAGGGACTTGGATTCATACAACTGTCTGAATTCTTTATCAATCTCAAAACCAATTTCCCTCATGTTTGTGAAGTTTACCCCTTGGTACCAGAACAAATAAACCCCAAACAAACAAACAAACAAAAAAATCATATATTGTCAAGAAAGATACACCAAAGTAAGAGCGTGGGGGGTACAACTGCTCTTTCAGTGGTCATTGCTTCTTAGTTCTGTTGACCTTCTTATTTTTAGTATATATAAAGTGCTTTTACTCAGAATTCTTAATTTTGACAATGGCCTAAGCTCTGCCCAACTGAAGTCACTGGGAATTTTGGTGTGTATCACATGGCTGTACAATTTGGGCCTAAGCAGCACAAAACCACTGCAAAAACTGTAACAAAAGGAAAAGCCAAAACTCTTCATTACATTTAAAACGGATTACTTAACAGTTAACTGAGCCTGTCACACCAATAGCCAGGAAAGTATCACTTGAGAAGAACAGGTGAAATGGACAACTTCTTAAGTGTCTCTTCCTTTCAATTGCTAGAGGCCTTGGAAAGCAGAATTAGTAAATTCATAATAAAATTGCTTCTATCTTGATCAACCTGTGGCACTAAAAATCAGCTACAAAAGAATCAGAGCCTCAGAAACTGGAGACTGGGAAGGGAAAAGAAGATGATGTAAGTCTTCCCAGCAGCAGAATTAAACCATTGAACCCCAAATCCCTCCAGGCTTTTAAATTTTTTACGTTTTTCTCATACAAAAGGGATACATAATAGAAAACTTAACTTCTGTTCTGTTTGGGTGAGCCAGGAAGCCTTCTTGCCTCATGTAAATGGAATGGCAGCTAGGCACTTCTGAAAGAAGACGACAATGCTAATCAAAAGACTGTCTGGAATTAAAAGTGTGCAGGTTATCAGTGAGACTGGCTGCAGGCAGAAGAGCAACAAAAAGGATGCAAGTTACAGTGAGGGGGAACCTGTCAACACACAGTCAGGGTTTCAGAGCAGCACGCACAAGGCATGGCAGAGGAGCGAACTGCGAGAGGATCAGAGATCCCACCTAAAACAGGCACTACGACTCAAACTGTTACTGTAATCAACTTTGCTAAAAGCTTACTGACAGGACAGTTACACTTCAGACCATTCACAGACCAAAAAAAATCCCACGTGAGACAACATGAATATTTTAAACCCTGTGCTTGTACAGCTATCTTTGTAACTAACTCAAACTAACATTTTTAATCAACTACACAGAGAAGTCTGTCAGTCACACTGGAGACTTATAAATTCTACATTGATATAAGGAACATCAGAGTGAATTTAGAGTAGGATATTGCTTTTTAGACTCTGGTTAAGGACTTGAAGGGATAAGGAAATTTTCTGCAACTGCTAATCATTTAATTTAGGAATTCAGATGCATCTTGTTCACTCTCCACCTGTAAAGCCTTAAACAGAAAGACATCTCACCTCCTGCACCAAACAAAAAAATTACTCTGTACATTCTAAGTTATACAGACATTAATTTGCCATTCCCCACCTGTACTCAAATCTGCAAGAAAAAAAAACTAAACAGAACTAAAATAAAAGTGTTCCTTAAACTTCTATTTTTTTCCCCAGGTCTTGCACTGTAGACACATCCTGTGCAAAGGGACTTGCAAACAGGAATACACCATAAAATGTTTGCCCTCCTAGACCATGTTTAACCCACTTCTTGGATATCAAAAGTCTTGCTTAACAAAGTCTATTTGATCTTGTGATAAACTCCTACCCTAAGCTATGCAATCTGTTACCAGTACCTTGTAACTCTAAGAGATGCAGAGGTCGAAAGAGCAGACATTATTTTTCCAACACTGCCTACAGACTCTTTCAGACTGTGATTCCAAATTTCACTGTTCACTGACTAGTGATGAGTATCAAAGATTTGGCAGGATAAGAAAATGAGGTTTCACAGACTTCACAAAACAAGTGAAACACAGGGCAGGAACAATAAGTTTCCTCTAACAGTCCATGGTCTCTCTTGCACATCCGTGCCGAACTCTTCATTACCTCCCCTCTCCATGAAACGCTCAGTGCCTGCCTGCTCAGGCCTCAAGAATCTCTAATGTCTCAGGCAGCTATTCTGAGCAACCACAGGAATCAGGGATGCAAAGCTCACCCAAGTCAAGTATAGCCCCATAGGCTACAAATTAAGGCTACAACTAGTGGTTCACCTGCAAGGAATCACTCATGTTACCCACCAGATTGAATTTTAAGGAGAATGGAAAAATCTACGTTAAAAAAAAAAAAGAAAGAAGAGGAAATTGTAGAACTGAAACAGATGCGATTTTCTATTTTAGGTACAAATTCACTAGTATTGGCAGCAAAATCCTTTTTGACTCATGAACTCCACTCTTGCAAAGTGATACAGCAGAGTATACAGAATAAAGAATTATGCACGCTTCCAAGAAGTTGTGTTCTTAGCCAATTTGGGGTTTCATCTCCCATGCTCCTAAGTCAATTACAATTAACATCTGGAGTCTTTTTAAGGCTAGCATTGTTTGTACCATCATTACTTAATCTTCTGGTTAGCTTGTATTTAAACAGTCCACAGAGGACAGAAAAATACAGCAAGGAAGAGTTTATTTCTTGTAAAGTAACTAGAGTCTTGTTATCCTAAAGTGCTATCAGTTAATTTATGACTATCAGAGTGGGTCAGACTCTAATCAAATTGTAGAAACATTTCCAAAGTGATTATTCAATCAAATGACTAACATGGTTAATTAGGAGCCATAAACATTGCTCTGAAGTTCATCAAAGTAATGACTTGCCCAGAAAAATTACTGCTAATTAAATTGCCTGCTGCTTTCATTTCTACCTTATCTAATAAAAAGTCCAACCAATGAAATTTAGCATTGCAGTTTGAAATTGTACTAAATGCTTGACTAAGACCCAGAAGTATTTTTACAGGCTAAGCGGAGCTACTTCAAAAGAAAACATTTTAGTGCAGAAATTACAGAGCAATTATGTTTTCTTCTCCTTCAAAGATTGTTTGAAGACAACAAATAAGACAGAAGTAGGCAAAAAATACTTCCAGGGCAGGATCCAAGTGTTTGAGGTGACTGACTCCATCACCTTTTAGTACTTTTTAGTCTTTGAAGAAAAATGTGCCTGAATTTGAGATATAACATGCTTATTTCAGACTTTTAATGAAGTAATTCACACTGTAAAGTTACATCATCCGAAGAACAGCAGAGTTCCTTTAAAAAAGAAGAAACTAAATGTACGAAGGCATTAAAAAATTATCTTTTATTATTAATTTGGAATATTTAGAGGTCATTCTTAATTGCTCCTCTTGCTAACAACACAGCAGCCATGTTGAAACAACAAATATGGCCTTACATCATGTTGGTTTGAATCCATTTTTTCCCAGTAGGTATTGTTTTAAAATTATGTGTAATTTAGTCATTGCAGAAATGCCTTCTCATCTAGGACTGTCACATAGAAAAACTCTGCAAATAAGCTCTACTGTTCCTTAATCAAAATACATCAAAGCAGAAAAAGCCAAGAGTTCCTCAGGACAAGAAAAATCTGCTACTGAATTTAGCAGGCATAGGTTCTAGGTTTCATTATCAAGTAAGACAGTTGAGTGGTCCCTTGGTAAGGAAGTACTTAATTTTAATTATCATTTCAGAATTTAAAGAGTTAGGTTATGTCAGCTCTGTATAACTCAAAAAGGGTAAGGAATCCTCAAGTCTTTTTTTCTGATTTTCAGAGATAGGGACCAGATTTCAGACAAACAATCACACCCTGCACAGAAACAAAGAATTTTGGCCCACATCTCTAGCCATGCAAGACACAGGGATGACAAAGCTTCTGCAGGAAACAGGATTAAGTGACTGTCTTCTCCTGAATGAAGCAGAGCAAAGCAGCAACTGGAAACTTGCACCAAGGTTTACTCTTCAGCCGTTCCTGTTTCTGAATTTACACATAGCTTCCTAATTAAAGGACACACTGTCACACTACACTAACTCTGAATTACTTTTCAGTTCTGTTTATCAACATCATCTTAAGATCTGGAGGCCCAGGGCACTCCCCATGTGCACGTGACAAAGCACAGTGTAATACAGAGGTATTGCATTACATATGTGCCTCTGCAGAGAGAGACAGTGAGATGGAGGCTTAGAAGGCATGTACAACCTGGAACAGGTTGGGTGAAGAAGCTGAGCTACTTGCCTGGCCTTGGTCTCCACGTGGCAGCTCCAGTGAACAGTACAGTATACTGGAGAGCAGCTGCCTTATGCAGTCATCCTGCTAACAAGTCACTCAGGCTCATCAAACACCTCAACTCATATGTGAAACTTGCCTACCCCCCTATAGGTATAAACCAAAGTGATGGCACTAAAACTGGAACCTCCCAACTGTTGGCCTGCCTACTTCTCCGATTTACGCTTTATTACCACTTAGGTCACATTAAGAACATTTCCCAAAACAAACTGCTCCCAAAGGAGAAGTTCCCCAAAACTTTGGAGGGACTCCAGTAGCAGGGGATACAGCCAGCCCTCCAATTTAACTTACACCATATCCTCCTCCATTGTCCTTTTGATCTGAAAAGTAATTGCATGGGTTTGGGCTCCTATTTCAGCAGTGTAGAGTTGGTGTATCTATACAAACAGACTTAAACATGCTGTGCCACTTGCCTTCTCACAGGCAAGAAATACAGTACATGCAGATTCATTCCCTTTGTGCTACCAGGCACAGAAGCACATGCACAAGCCCCTTGGGGAGCTGGGACCAACCCAGCTCCCAGGCACCACTTGCATGTGTCAGCCTGAACCCGTGCTGCACATACCGAGTAGCTGTGCTGTCAGTCCTCCCTTTGGAGCCTTGCAAAGCTTTGCAAAGTGCTTCCCTGAGCAAAACAAGCATTTCTCTGGTACATGGAGAGGTGGTTGGTGCAGGGGGGAGAGATTTTTACTAAGTGCAGAAACAAAGGCAGCCTAGTTCAAGCTAGAACACATCACACTTTTGTACTTGAAATATCACAATCACATGGCAAGAAACTTTTCTGTTCGTGTATTTCCAAGAGCACTGACAAACTGTTTACAAAGAAGCACTTCATTCATCACTGAAATACATTTAGCCTCCTGGTGGAAAGCAGCTGTTTACCACCACTGAGAAGCTCTGACTGGCTCAACGGAAAAAGCAATACTGAAATAGCTGGAAAACAGGCATGGCTTTTTAGGTAAGAATGGCAATTCTTCAAACTAGATTGCAACAAGTGGCTAAGGTGGCACCAGGCATCACTAAAACTATGCGTGGTCTGTGCTCTGCATATGTTATCAAACGATTCTTTTTGATCACAAAACCTATGATTTTATAAACCTGCAGAACACATTCAGATTAAAATTTGGATGTCTCTATAAAAACAGACATTCAGGTAGAAACACTAAAACTAATAATAATCTTTCTGTACAGGAACTGCTTGAGCATATTTCACAACTCAAATGCTGGTGGATTAGGATTAGTTCACCCACCTTTAAAAACACTATCCCCTCAGAAGCTATGTAATTACACCAGAGTTCTACAAATTACTAAAATCCTGGCAATAAAGAAGTCAGGTTTTTGGTTTTTTTTCATTAGCAGGTTCTGCATGAAAAATGTGGGTGCACTGAAGTTACGTGGATGAAAATAGAGTCACTATCTCCTCTAAAAAGCAACCTAAAAATGAAGCATTCTTTTCCCAAATTGTTATGCAGTTTAAAAACATTCAAACGGGAAGGTATTGTTCATCATTTTGTCTGTCACTAGCCTTCATAACAGCAATAAGGGAAAGTAAAAGGAAGAGAAAAAAAACACCACCACAAACAGAATATAGATCTCCAAGTATGTGGACTCCTACATACACATACGTATCCTTTTAAAGAAAACAGTTAATTGAAATTTGTTAAGCTTAATTTGTTACATCTCACTTGACAAAAACCTGCCAGAGAACTGGATTTGGCCACATCAGCTCACATCTAAGTGGAATTGTTACACACACAAAGAAGGAAGAAAAAAAAACCCAACAACTTAAGCAAACAGCTTCCTTTCCACAACTTTGGTTTTCAGATCTATGACAACATCTAATGCATTTTCTGAGACCAGATGTCAACAGCCTGTCTAAGCGATGTGTAACTTTTTATACAGCAGAACAGGAAAACAAAGGCTCATACATTCAGCTCCGAATTGAAATTCCACATGGAGCTGATCTTTTGAGCATACTTTCAAATCATGTATTTGCTTTTATTAACCCCAGTAACTGTAAAATGTATTTTAAACATCACTTTCCTTCCAATTCAACAAAAGACAGCAGTATTTTCTCTCTCCCTCCCTCTTTTTGTTGGTAATCTTACTGCAAAAATGTCTGTGTTGCTTTTTCTCCCCCGCCCCATCCCCTGCCTGTAAAATCGAAGTTGGACAAACACTGCACGGCTGAAGTGACATATTTGAATGGAATTCAGACCAACCAGTTCCTGTTTATGTTTCTGATTTGAGAATGTAGCCTTCCCATTCACTATACATTAGAAACACACCGAGGCCATAAAGGGTGTCCGGTTACAGGCAGGCAGGGCCAAGGAGCATTAATCATTACTTTAAGGCAACTGGCAAAAGCAGCAGCTGAGGGAACACTACACCCTTCAGCTCCACATAAATGGACATTCCAGGGTTTGGCGTGTGTGGTTTGGTTTTTTTTTTCGGTTTTTTTTTTTCCCTTCCCCTTCAGCATCCATTTTATGAATGAAACTTCAGGCTGCAGAGAGTCCATTCATATAAAAGCTCTGCTCGCAGGGCTCAGTCTCTGGGGATCAATCGGTCTTGGGTAAGGCTGATGTGATTGGTTTAAGGCAGGCTTCAGCCTTCCATTACTGATTTAAAATGCAGCCTGTGTCCATTTGACCTGCGTTAATGCACAAAGAGTAAATCCAGACTGCGCTCTCAATCCTCAAATCAAATCATTAGCCAGTGCCACTTACTGTAACTGTAGATTTAGAGGATATTTATCCCTTTCTTTGAAAAACAGGGACTGCAGGACAATTTTTCAGATCATATTGTCTGCTTTGAAAACGAAAGAAAATAAATGGATGGTCTCCTGCCTATATGCTCACATTAACTTGGTATTCAAGTTTTCCTTTGTTCAGGAAGATAATATTACAAAATTAATTCCATTCTAACTACAGATTTCTTTCAGACAGAATCAGTGAATAAAGGAACTCAAGGTAGATGGGAAGCAAGGAAAAAGTTAAAATTCTGCCTTTCATACTAATGTTCTGAAGTGTAGGTTTCCCAAGTTTCCCCCTCAGACACTTTTATTTTCTCCTCTCTTACAATCCAACAGCAGATTTGTATTTACGTGTTTTAAGAGCAAGTACAAAGTGCAGTGCAACTTAACTACTGAACAAAATCCATGCTCAGTTACTGAAGCAACACAGCAAAGACAAGCTCCTGAAACAAGAGGGTGAAATATTTTCAACCACCAAAGTGAGACTCAGGAAAACTGCAAAACTAAGACCAAAGAGGGTAGACTCTGAAACTCCTATCCCTTCTCCTCTCTAGCCTTTATGTCAGCCAGATTTTCATTGAGAACAATTGTACTGCTGTGTAAAAGAATGTCTTTAAGGCCATAAGGAGTTTTGAGATGCACATACTAAAGCACCATATCCAGGAAAAGGATGGAATCAGTTCTCTTCCACAGAGCATTTTATAAAATTATGTTCAAAAAAATACTGCAAATATTTGCAGATTGACCATTAAAAAAAAGGAAAAAAATAGGATATAAAAAACTAGGAAAGAAAAAAAACCCAAGAGAGAATTTGAGGAAAAGATTAAGCAGCTGAAAGATTTATGAAGCAAGATCTCAACAGAGAGTCATGCAGACAGACTAAGAGTATACATGCAAACTGTCTAGAGAGATTTAGAGGTGGTACATTAATACCAAGGAATTGTTTAGGATGAGCCAAAGAGGTATAGCTATGAGCAAGGGAATGGAACTGATCAAAGGGAAAATTTAGGCTTATAATCAAGAAATATTTAACTGTGAAGTCTATTAGTCTGTGAAATAATCTCCCAGGGGAATAATTGTAGTAATAACACTTAGCACTCATACAGAGCTTTACATTTG
Organism: Bucco capensis; assembly: GCA_013396975.1. NCBI lineage: Eukaryota > Metazoa > Chordata > Aves > Piciformes > Bucconidae > Bucco > Bucco capensis. Next base: position 229,296 of record VWZO01019690.1, on the reverse strand, counting down.
CAAAGCGTGGTACAGAAATTAGCCAATATAATTAAAGATAGTAGAAGAAGCACAATGAGTTGTGTCACTTTAAATGCTGCACTGGTCAATGCACTAGAGGGTATCCTGGAAAAGCAAACCTGTACTGACTCTGACTGATAAATAAGATTTCCTTTTTTCCTTGATACTAGCATCTCCATATGCCTAAAATTTTCTAGTAAGTACAATAGAATATCTAACTGTTTAAAAAAGGGGGGGGGGCAATCTGCAACTTCAATTCATACATTCTTCTATGCTGTTCTGCAAACTCCCAAATTTAAGGGCTTCAGCTGATCTGTGGGGAAGAATGTGCTACTAGGGATCTTTTTCCACAGTAACAACATTGATTTGCTTTTCAAACACCACCACATCAGGTATTTGAAAGGACTCTTGCTTTTTATTCTGTTCCCAGTCATTAGGAACATACATAGGGATGGTAGAACGCTGACAACATCCTATATCTATAAAAGCAAACTTAGGAGGTTAAGTGTCATAATGACAACTTTCTGCACAACCCTGATACAACTCCTCTGTTGCAAATGACTTATGATACAGCCTTTTGCCTCTGCACTCTTGTCTCTTGAGTGCACAGGTCAAAACTGTTTGGGGGAGGGAGAGGCACGCTGTAAACAGCTTTGCAGGTGAAGCCCCTGCTTCACTTGTTACAGAGGCTGGAAGCTCTGTACTTAATGAGGTAGAACATTTCAAGAAAGAAAAAGATGACCTCAAGATTAATACAGCTGAATGGTCAATTTTAGGCCCCAACAAAGCCCATTCCAGCCCCAGTGAAGTTTTTCAAAGTAGTTATGTCGCTCCTGCCAGATTTTTCACATTTTCTATTTCTCATTTTTGCAGTGCTTACACAGGGACACTAGTCTGATGTTCCCATGCTTCCTCACCTAGAAAAACAAAGTCCCTTAGGAACTAAGGTTTGAACATCTATAATACATTACATTCTTTAAAAATGATCCAGTCCTAACCAGGTACCAAAAATAAACAGGCATATCAATCTGATGTATCTCTGCCTCTGGTCACCTCTTTTAACAGAGAGGTAGTTAGTTCCCCATCCATTCTCACATGCCAACACAAGGTATTTACTGCTTGTGAGGGCTAGGAATTAAAGGGATGAGCAACTTGGAAAGTAAGTTATGGAAATTAATAATCCTGTCTGGAGAGTTAAGTGATGTGACTAGTGTCTTGGAAGAAAATTTTGGAAGTGTTAGGGAGAAAATTCAGATTTTTCTAATGCCCATTCAAGCATATTAACCATGAGGCTACCTTCAATTGTGAGGAAAAACCCTGTTAATGCCTCTAACCTGGTCAGGAAAGACTTGAGTCTATCTAGATATCAACAGATAAATTTCAGGCAACCAGTGACAAGTATATGCAAGCAACAATTCCTCCTCTACTTATCTCTAACACCACTGCACAAAAAATTTCAAAGTTCCCAAAGACATGGCCACAAAAGAACTTTCCAACCAAAAATAACTATTTTAATTGGGCAAAACAGAAGATGAGATTTAAATGTGAGATGTCATTTTAAAACTAAATTTTTAGTGTTGATACATGCACAGCTAAAGTAATAATTGGAAATACACTACATTAAGTAGAGAGGATCAAGTCTGCAAAGATCCTGCTTAAAAATAAAGCCTACAACAGATGAGGTATCTCAGGTGTGGCCTTTTTGTTTAAGTACTTGAATACACCAACTGAATCCTAGAAGTGCTATCTGTACGGGAATGCCCACTATTAGCCCTTGTAAACAAAGGACTTGGGAAGTCTTCTGGAGTATATTCATTAATGATGCAAAAATCTCAAAGCTCTTTATGTCCTTGGCTGCATCTTTGCGTTTAGAGTTGCTAGATATAGCAACAAGTACTAAATACATCTGACTGGTAGCCATGAGGCAAAAAAAAATTATAATAATCTGTGGCAGAAAACAGGGCCTGATTGATTGAACATGTATGATGCACTGTGATTTCTAGAAGTGAAGAAGGATAAGAAAGAGCTTCTACTCTGTTGACATTTTTTTCCATTATCTCAAACATTCTGCAGTAGAAATTGCATACCTGCAATTACAATTACAACTAATTGATCTGCCATTTCCCATGTCATAATTAATGTCATGTTTTAATAGAGTTATAATCATTCCATAATAATGCTTTTCATTCACCAGCTTCCCACAAAGTATAAAAGCAGAGTGCACAAGAGCAATGAACTTTTATGAGGCTCTTTCAAAAACATCCCAAAAGGAACATCTTGGTGTATTACAATGAACTTTTTAAATATGTTTCTGTATTCTTATCTGAGCTGCAATAAAATACCATGCAAAAAAAGATTTCACTCTGGCATTCCTCCTTCCCTGAACATCCATAGGTAAAAAATGAAATCAATGATTCAGTGACAAATACATTATGTTTCCTAAGGGGTTATTTAATGTACTCTTAGCAAGAATGGAAAATGATGGTTTCTAGAGAACAGATGGTAACAAGACAAAATATCAACAGACCACAGTTGCTGACTGCAATTTATGGAGTGTACAGATGTGTCAACTTAAATGCAGTGATTCTGAGGCCAATAAAAGTACTTCCTGATACCAACAGATTAATTTTTCATGACCACTGGTTACACAGCTTCTACATTTTTAAAAACTAATTATTCATCTACAAAAGAAACAACAATTTTGAATGTCATTACTATGAAGTGAAATGTTGTTCTTTATGGCACCAAAAAAGACATGAGAGGATTGGATACAAGTTTGCACATCTTTCTTTCAAAATAAAATTTCCTACTTTCTTCCATAAAGAATCTTCCAAAGAAATATGAATGCTAGCACCTAATCCAGATTTAAAGTAATAGTGTGCAATAAGGAAATCCCACTTCCTAGCCCCATATGAAGCACGCTTAAAAAAAGGCCTTTTTTCAGCCTTTAATTTAGCAGGATGAATAACAGTGCTTGTGAAGTTGCAAGGGACTGGCAATGCCTGAAGCTGCAGTCCTCCATTTATTATCCATTGCCACATTAACTACCCAGTCTCTCCCATGCTGCTCTGTAAGACTAGAGATACATGACTGCTAAAGCCATGTAGCTCAGAACCTTCATCAATAAAGGCGTTGAGTTCTCAATCTGATCCTTGTAAACCAAACTCAATTTCATCTTGTCTTATATTTCCATTTGGAGAAATATTTCACCCCTGGTCCCCCTTCCTGTACCAGCCTAACTCAATTTTACCTATGGATTGGTTCTTTGCTTGCCAAGAATAAGAAAGGAGAAAGCAGCTCTACTTTCCAAAATCCTCTGTTCTAACATAGAGATCAACTCTAAAACAAGCACTTTACATTAATAATATCACAGAATACTCTACTAAAAAGACAATGTTAAGTTAGCTCCAGAAAAGACAATAAAATCCAGTTCTCCACTGCATGAAATTGCAAGGTAGTTTGTCGTGGGAGTGTCTAAGGAGACCTCAACTGAGCTGCCATGTAGCCTCTGGGAAATAAACTGCAAAAGCATCTAACCAGACTGATCCAGCAGAAAGCACTGCAGGCACTGCAGCACTGAGTCAGAGAGGGTCACCCATTCCCCTGCCCAACTCAGCATGTGTGTGCATATGAAAGTAGCGTACCCTCCTCCAGAAGCACAGTAAAGACTCACTGAGATCACTTCCTTTCAATAGCATGGCATACACAAAGCAGGACAGAGGCAGAGACTGAAGAGGAGCTGCAGAAATCACACTGAAACTGAAAAATGTGTTTTGATTGCATTTTCTTGGCTCCTTTCTGGATCAACTGTTTACCCTGCCCAGCCCAGTCCATGCTGTTTTAATCTCAGCTTCTCTACATAGAACCCTTCCAGCTTCCTTCTCCTTGTTACTTGGTACTCATTACTAAACTCCTTTTTTGCCTCCCTAACTCCTTTTCTCTTTTCCCAAGTATAATATAAATATTATGTTTAAATCGTGGCAAACATTTACAATGTTATTCCCTTGATTTATGTTTTTATCCTTTCTATCCTTCCTATGTCTCTTTCCTATTTTGACCAGCAGCTACTGAGAGTATGCATGCTCTGCTACCACCTCCTCCGGTTTGTACTGTCTGTAGAGCAACAAGGCTCCATTCCAGCTGCCCTATAAGCACAATCACAATAAACATTATTAATAGCAACAGCGTATTCTCTACATCAGCAACCTGGCATCACTGATTATGTACTTCCACAAAACATAGCAGTATGCACAAACTGAGAAGCTGACACCAATTTGGCTGATTCTTCTCCCTCATTGGTTTTATAGCTGTATAAACCCCACTTCAGCGGAGTTACTCCTGATTTAAAGTAGTGCAAGCAAGTGGAGAAAGAGTCCTCTATTTCTGGCAGACAAACGAAAGAGCTCATAAAATGGAGCACACAAACACAGAGGTCAGAAATGAGATAGTACAGAACAAACCCCTTCTTAAGCAAAGCTCAATTTTGCACCCACTTTTTTTAATTCTCTGGCTTCTTTATCTTGTGCTCTTTCTGGACAGAGTTCTGGAAAACGAAATCCTTTACAGAGCAAGCAATGGTGCAACAAGTCACAGTCTACCATGTAAGCTTAGTACTTTGTGAGCTATCTCAGACCTAAATTATTTCAGGAAACTTAGAAGCCAAAAAGAGCAAGTTTCAGTTCATATGATCCGAACACCAATAGCACTGGCCTGATCTCATTTATTATTTCACTACGCAGTTAAGTGAAGGACAGTCTCACATACCTGAATCATATGCAAAATCTCTAGGTTCCTGTTTAATCATCAGAGGAGGGGGGAAATTTTGACTGGCTGCACTGCCAACCATCGCGTTGTGTTCATAAACTGGATCATGGTACTCCTGCTTAAAGCCTTGGGGCGGGAAAGGGATGTTTGGCTCCGACATCTGGCGCTGATATATTGGACGTCCTTCCCTTGGCATCGCAGGCAAAGGTGGGAAAGAATTGCAAGGTTCAGAGAGCTGGCGGCGAAATCTAGGATACAAGTTAGAGAGGTCATGTAAAGGACTCGAGTTACATTCCATTCCCCAAACATCTTCATGGGTCACAATTAGTGGCTGTGTTACTTTCTCAGTAGCAAACATCTTGCTTATGATCCCATGAGGATCACTTGCATTGTAGAACAGCAACAAGTAAAGAAACAAAAAAAACCCCCAACCCTAAAGCTATTGATATCAGCTCTAAGAACTGTCCCCACCACCATCCTCTTTGCTTTCAATATCTTGTCTGAACAGAAGAGAAAACTCAGAGAGTGAAGAATGCAGGGATTTGATGGCACCAGCAATGCAATCCTTGTCTATCAACTTATATGTAGTACACGTTTCTGAAACAATTTAAACTCTACTAACATGTGTCATAAAGCTGCTGTGGACTTGGTCTGACAAATATTTACTGCCATAGCTTAATTACCAAATACTATGGGGGCTAGAGAGATAGAAACTATCACAATGTAGTAGTGGATACAAAATGAATCTTTTTTAATGCTACTGTAAATATTATATTTTGCAGTAGGAAGAGTACTGCACTGTACAAAGCATTGGGCTTTGCAATTCCACCTACACCTGCAGAAAATAAACTTAGAAACTCAAATGTATTATGAAACAGTTAGGCTGACTGGCACTGCATTCATTTCCCTCTTTTCCTTTTTTCATTAGCCAAAAAAAGAAGCAGAAATTATCATTAAGAACTGTCAAGGAGTGAATCAGAAAATTGCAACTTGAAGTTAAAATAAGAAACAGGCTCACTCACAAAGCCTCAAAGGAAGTTAATAATACTTGTTGTACTGGAAGCTTTGTATGGAATCAAGCCATTTGTTTATACAAGTGGATTTGATTCCTGTTGGTACTTGTTAGGACCACTTATCGTTCATATATTCATGTCCTGTATGAAGATGTATGGGCTCTATGTTCTAGATACTAATGCTATCTTATGCCACCAATGCATGTTCTAAAGAAATATGCCTTGAGTTACAGATTTATAGATGAACTCATGTAAGGTAGGTCATTTGTTTAAATGAGTTTTTGAATATATTAATTGTAGTAGCATATCACCTTCTAAATTGGGAAGATCTGAATTTCACAATAATATGAAGTACACATTTGCTCCAAATAACTGGAAGAGAGAAGATTCAAAATAACTAAGAAAATGGGTAAAAAAAAAAAAATATCTTCCACTACAATTGTGCCTTTCTTTAAAAAAGGAGAAAACCAGGGTTTGTTTGTTTTTTCTTTTTGGTCAAGTCAGCTATTTTGGATTCCACTAGAACACGATATTCTACTACAGAATGGAAGCATTAGTGCAAAATGCCCTAAAGAACATGAATATCAAAGAGGAGGGAGGGGAGAATCATGTAAAAAGCCTACAAAGCTTGTGCAAAGCAAGTCTTGTGTCTAGAAATACATACTAAGTTGTATGCAAATAGCCATAAATAATCAAATTAGGGCTGACATACGGCTTGAGTACTCTCTTTACAAGTTGCTCTAAAACAAAAGATTTTTTTTCATCTGAAAAATCTTATTACGGCTCTATGCACAGAAGCCATTTAGCTTCTGGATATTTCAGTCTCCTGACAACTTGACTTTGGTGTATACACAGAAACATATTTATTCACCATCCTGTAATCAAAACTGCTGCCTGGCTTCACTGGGGGCCTGCATTGTTAGACCAGTCCACAGAGAGGGCAAAAGACAGTCACTATGGCAGCTGAAGGGACTGACTCAGTGTTTCTTCACTGTCAGAAGGGCTTGTAAAGAACCTTGGGTGATATTTAAAACTACCTCAGCAGAGTACAAAAACAGCAATACAAACCTTAGTAACCCCCTTCAGAAGTGATCTGCACAAATCCCTAGAGATAACAGCCCTTATTAGAGCAGAAGCATGCAAATCGCACTCCCAACAACTCTGGTTTTCTTTTCAGGTACTTTAATTTGCTAATGTTTAAGAGCTAAGTCAAGTTTCTGAACATATGTATCTCTTTACATACAGTTGACATTTTAATTGCTCAGAGCAATCACACAGCAGTAAAACAGACTTCATGCATAAAAGGCTAGGATAAACAGAGCTCCACAAACAAGTGTTTGGTTCAAAAAACCAGGAACGACTGGGCAAAACCAAGCTAAGAAAGATAGCCAGTTGTCTGGGGATTTCTAACATATCAAAACAAACCAGGGTGACTTAAGGACAATTTAAGCTTTAATTCTAGTCTCTAGCTCTTGTGGCTTTTACTCAGACTAATGTTATTTAAGCACAGTTTATGTTGGCATCTTAGTTTGTTTGAAATGCTACTTTTCATAAGGGGTTGGAAAAATGATCCACCCTTCTAAAGAATATTCTGAAGCAGTAACACCATAACATGGCCACTTATCACTTAGATAGGTGAACTCCTTAGCAAGAGGCCAGATATTTATAGCCAGGATCATGCCTGTTAGTGACTCAGTTACCTTGTAGGGCTTACTAGCTTCAAGTGAATCACAGAATCATAGAATAGCTCAGGTTGGAAGGGCCCTTGAAAGCCCATCTGGTCCAACCTTTCATGGGAAAGGGAGCCTAGATGAGATTATCTAGCACACTGTAATCATCCTCACAAGACAGAAGCAGCAGGTCATTAAAACTGTTATTGCCAATATGAAATCCTACTGAAGTGCAGCAAGCCTGGTGCGAGCCTTTCATAAGACAAACATATTTCTGATACTTTGAGCCTTGCTGCTTTTCACCTTGGTCTCCCAACCCAAAAGGGAATAGTTGTGGGCAGGCAGCCAGCGCTCCCTTATATAAAAGCCTTGCAGCCACAACTGAAATACCTTCTACATAGGCCCCTTGTATGTCTTGTGTTTTACCTGTGGTCCATAGGGAAGCTGTTGTCTTGAATGGACTGGGATGGAGGGAGATGGGTAGGGAAAACCCGGTCAGGTTTAGGAGTCTGAGCTGAGTTTGGAGAGGCATGGTGCAGCGGTGACACAGGAGTGCTGGATGGCGTCGGTGGGTTGGAGGGCCTCATTCCCACTTGTGGCTTCTGATCATAGGCACTATCAGTAAGGCAAAGGGAAAGAAGGTCAGATTATTTTCTTTGGGGAAAATATTGCATCTACATCCAGGAAACAGAAAGGTTACATTTATAACCTTTTAATTACAGTTACTTTATTAACCAGTTTCAGGCAGAGGAATTCTCTACAATGCATTGCAAAGAGCACAGAAAGAATCATGCTAAAGGTAAGTAATTCAGCACAGCATTTTCTTCTCTGGGGCACAGAAATGTGGGGTTTTAAGATTCAGTCTTACAGAGACATTTCTAACTGGAGGTATGCAAGATACATAAAAGCAGAAGCACCTGCACTAAAGCACAGTAACCAGGAGTGCCTGTCAAGGCTCTTTTTTAGAGCTTGCACAAACCACAAAGTGAAACAGTAAAACAATACAGCTAAAGGGAAGGGATTTGACCCAGACCCACACTACGATATCAGCAGCCTCTCCTGAGAGGTTGGGGATTTCTTCCCCCCCATCAAAAATAAAGTGCTAGCCCTACAAATACAGAAATGCTGTTTTCAAAGGTGTTCCAAATCAGGAAAGGACTTGAGCACACTTTGATCATCCCTCTTTCTAAACTGGAAAAATGCAGACATTAGGTAGATAGCAAACATGAACTTGCACACTCCTATGGCAGGTCCCCTAGCACCCATCAGTTCCATCAATATCCGCATTTGATTTTTGAAATCAAAATCACTCCTCTATGACTGATAAAGGTGCCAGTCCCCCCCTTTCATATCTAAAAAGTTAATGTAAATGCTTTAAGTGCTAACAGTATCAGTAGTACATTACTGAGAATAAAAACTCCCAAGCTAGATGAAAGATTCTAAAATAGACTGAGATGTCAATAAGAAACTCTTCACTGCTGACACTAAAGGAAGGAGTAACACCTAAGTGCAAACCAAAAGAACGTCAATAAAGAATGCAGTAATATCAAGCCACTCCATCCCCACAAATAAATAAAGCTTTTATTATCTATCCCTATAAAAGACAACTTCTTTTGAATAGGTAACAGAGACGCAGAAATGAAACAGTACTTTAACTTGTAATCACCCATGAATACACACATATAATACCTGCAAAACTTGTCAAATACCTAACGCGTTGCTCAGACCTGCCAATCTCTTGCCTGTGACACAGAACTCTCTCTTTCACAGTGCATTTTGGAAGTACTTTCAACACAACTTGCAGAAAACAAGACACTCCTTCCTTTTATTTCATGCTTGTTTTTAAACTCTGGCTATCTCCCATGGAGAAGGAATGGAGAATATGCATTTTGATGAAAAACACTGCTTTAAAATCATTATGTAAGTGTTTGATACAACTGTAAACAACTCCATCAGTGTTCATCAGCTAAATGCATTATCTCATCAGTCTGTTATCTGCTGAAGAGGTAACTTTTATAAGATCTCTATTATGGTTTTATTACTCTTTAGTCTGTCCTCATTCAAATCGGCAGTTCTCACTGCAAACACACTCCTAATTGCTTTACCTGACATTGTACAGGCACTTTTCCCCATAACTGAACTTGAATGGTTGCTCTTGACTGCAAGTGGAGCCAAGTTCTGAACATGGGCTATGGGGTTCCTTCTTGATTTTCACAGGGAGACCATGAAAAGCCACTGTAAAGAGAAAGGAAATGTAATTAAAACCCAAGTACAATATTAACAACAAGCTTTCTCAAGTAAGCTAGGAACTGCTAATTAAACAGATGATTAATTAAACCACTGTAATACTAGAAACAATATAGAAAAAAACATTTCTAATATTTCTTTGGGTATCAACTAAAAAATAGACAGCAAAGATCCTTCGCATTGGCTATTAGCACTTTTATTGTTTAATAGAATGATGGCCAGGATCCCATCTCATTAGCAGGAAAACAACAGCCCACTTCTATTTGGCTTAACTACTGTAAATGTTGTCAGAGGCAGAATACTTCCTAGGCAACAAATGTTTCTAAATAATATTAGTGAGGTAGCTTTTAGCTATAAATGCAATAGTAGTTCACTTCAAAAAGTGCCACACAAAGGACTCCAAAGCAAATTTCTCATATATGAGCCTCAAGTATACGATCAGCAATTTTTTGTCCCAAAGAACGCATGAAAATTTGCAGTGAAACTTCTGAAACTGGATGATTACATGAGCCTTTAGTTGCAAGTAATGCCAGAAAAAATGCACAAGAAACAGCTTCAGCAACTGTTCTCAAAAATATACAAGATAAGATCCTGGCCTCACCAAAGTCAGTAGCACATGGGATATAGACACAAACTGAGGGGGAAAATCATACTTTTTTAAAGGTAAAAAGAACAGAGGGAGTGTGACAGAAACACAGCATTAATTAGAAGCACAAGTTGGTCTGGATTAAGAAAAAGGCCAAAGGTAAAGACAAGGTTAACCAGTGTATTAGTTTAAGCCAGCCAACTTCCCTTATTTCATAACCAACCTTAACCAAAATTTAAGTAGAAGAAAACTCAAAGTTCACCTGACCTAGATAAATCTAAAGTGGCTAGGACAAAGGACAAGACGACAAGTATTTAACAGCTTGAAAACAGATCCTTCAAGCTCTAAATAAAATGAGGTTGTAAATGCATTTTTAAACTCTGAGAAAGCTGGAGTTCAAAGATCAATTTTATTGTCAATTTTGATGCAGTTACCTAAACACTGTAGTTTGAACATCACAATGCAGCCTGACATAGACAGTTGCAGCTCTGTGGAAATCCACATAATGTGCAAGTAGCTCCTGTTAAGAGAACCTCAGCACAAAACCAGGCCATTATTACATACCAACAAGTAGCCTCTTGTCCTTTCCCTTGCACCTGAACTTAAGAAAGGCAATTTGTTACCCACAATATAGTTTCTGATACTAATGCACCTGCATGCATACATACACATTTGGTGGGGAGGGGGAGGTAAATGAAATGCTATCTAAGTGAGCATCAGAAGCAATAAACTCTGATTTATAAGTAACTGTGAGTAAGATCTGGATTCCGGATTCTCACCACAGGTTCTCCCATGGTTGGGCAACACTCTGAGAACTCTTTGACAAACAGGTCCTCTCCTACCCTATTACTTGACAGTTCCTACTATTGCCTTTCAGCTGAGACATCTGCAAGATAGCACCAAGGTATTTTGCCACATATTTTCACAAAACTCACAAGGTTTGCCTCTAAAAGTGCTATCCAGCTATTTATACTTGGTGGATTTGGTGGATAATGGTTAATTATCTGGAAAGATTACAAAGAAAAAGCAGACACTGCAGAAGTACATACGCACTGCTGAGGATCTTAAGAAACAGAGATGAAAAGTGGTGAACGTCACAACAAGGAAAGAACTCTTTCTGAAGAAAACTGTCTGAACTTTCACTAAAATAAAAGACCATAGGACTTCTTGAATAAAGACTCTCAAATTCAGTAATACTGCAAAACGAAGCCCAGACAGCTTCCCACCTTAATTGCAAAGCAGGCTGACAACCAGTAGATTGGTTTAGGTTTTTGCTAGTGAACCGCTGACTCTCCCTGCATGTCTTGGTCAAAAAATGCATGCATCTGATGGCCCCATGACTCCAGGATGGTGGCTCCGATACTAAAGAAGGCAATCTCTCTGACTTGAATCAGAGAATTAAAACCCAACTACAACAAGACTTTTTTTAAAGCCAGTATCACACATTCGCACAAAGGCCATAGGCTGCTCTATTTTTTTTTATTTTTTTTTTTTATTATTATTATTTTAACTTTGCTACTTCCCTCAGAGTTAATCTGTTATGAAAAATTACTTCCCTTATTTATTTTTAAATAACGGGAGTACAGAGACTCCCACACCACAGCCCTGTGTGGAGAACTGGCTGCGTATTTCATCACAGCGCTGAGAGCCTGAACGTCTGCTAACAGGCAGTTTTCCAGCTCACTGGCACAGGCACAAGTGAAAGCAGCACATTCATTTTGTGCAATTTGCTTTACCTTCCCACATGGAGTTGGTGCATGTAAAAGGCTGTTAAGTACTAAATTATTCCTTATCAAATCACCATCATCTGGAGTCATGATCAACACTAATTAAATTACTTTCACTGAACACGGCTCCAGCCTGCTGCCTCGGCTGTGAGGTACATTTTATTTTGCTTACTGTACAGTCCTAGCAAGGTACAGGGCACGGTGCTAGAAGGCATCTGTGCTGTAGTTTTAATTAAAGTTTACCTCACCTTCCTCCCAGCTTTATAAGCTAGGCTAAAGTGTATCAAATCAAGTAGGTTAACGCCTTCATTTAATTTAGGGAAAGCATCACAGTCCAAAGTGATTTTATATTAGATCTTTATCTTAACTATGGCCAGAAAGATAATGTAGCTGTAAAATTTAAAGCCTTCCTCGGGCAGTTCCCTGACAGTCACCATGCTAAGCTTTATCTGTAACTCCCCAAGCGTACACTTTTAGAGCTAGAAAGGGAGAAAGACAGTCTGAGAAAAACATTTAGTGCATTTTAGGGGACTTTCTTGAAGGCTACTTGACCTTTCAAACCACATCTGAAATGTGGCTGAAGATGACAGACTTATTCCAACAGCAAAATTTCAAACATTCAAAACAGTTCTTGAATCACCACTGAAACACTCTCCATCCGTTGCTCTTCATTTTAGTGCGACACTCATTTTATAGTGCACCTATTAAAACAGACTTTAACCATATACTCTTTTGCCAAGTTGGATTTTATATTATGTTTTCAACGCGTTTTCCTTTGAGAAGAGGAAGGTTGCTTATTTATACAACCTCATTTCAGAGTGGCATACCAAGCTACCAACACATCCAAATTAACAGCAAGACATTTCAAACAAACAGTTCCTCACCACTTCTTTCTTCCTGATGGCAAATTCATTTTACTTAACCCTAGAACAGAAACTCAATCCCACTAAAGCAAAGGGGCACTCTGCCTTCATAACCATCTTATAAAGAAGTGATCAAGGGCCAAGATTTTATCCTGAGTGATCACTTACAGATAACTACCTCCAAACTTGAAAGGCAAACGATCTTAGAATGTCTATTTACATAGATGGCTTCAACACTTCATCTCAACTACATGGGTAAGTCAGGATTATTGGTATCAGAACAGCCTCAACCCACAGACCCTGTCTGGAGCTACTCCGAAGCCAACATGTAAATATAAGGCAAGCAGGAGGACTGCTACCATCTGTAGAAAACTGCTTAAGGTCTCATACATTACTGTATGCATATTCTCTGTGCAGAAATGTATCTATCTATATCTACAGAGTAAGGCAGCTTGCATGTTATACATAATGTGCTGTTGTACAGACCTAGATTTTATACAAAACAATAATAAAATCTCACCATGATGACAACTCTCATTGAACATGCAAAAATACAGGGTGAAACCTGCTACCCCTTGTTTTGAAGTGCTGTTCTCTCCTTTGCTATCTGTCAACAGCCTAATCCCCAAACATTCTGTTCGTAACAACACCCAGTTTAAGATTCAAACTAAGGACAATTTTATTAAGAACTCTGAAATTAAAGGAGGAATCAGTTATCTCAGAGAAGATTGATTTGTATACTTTCTAGCCAGAGAAACAGGAAATGTATCACCTCTGCACAGGTAGAACTAAGTAACTTCTTTTGAGGAAGCCTCAGAAATGCACTGCATCAAATATAAAAGCAGTGCTTTAAAGCATTTTTATATTCAAGAGATTATTCAAGATAAGGAAGAAATGAGGAATATTTTATGTGAAATTGCAAGTAATTTCTCATTTGAGCAAAAAGTTATTCCCTAATTTTCAAACTTTAGATTCCTGCCCAGAACACAAAACAAAATCAGACTGTTTTCTGCAGAAGAATTGATTTAAACTTCTTTTTAAAGGCATGAAATATGACTGGCAATTGAATGACAGTGGCTAACTGCAGGCAATCTTGACTCTACTGACCACAGAGACAGAGATGTCTTACTATCAACGCTTGTAGTACAAGAGAATTTACTATACAGTGTAAAATCAACTGACAGCAACAACTTTGCCTGTGCTATTCAACTCTGATGTCTCTGAAGTAATATTACACTCACGTGTATTGAATTTAAGGACTTTGTGTACTTGCAAAGAAAAGGAAGTAACTGAGAAGTCACAGTTAGCCATGCCCTGAACATTTCTGATGGATATTTCTGAACTGCTTTTCACATTTATGCTCTAAACCACCCTCATGTTAGTAAATAAACTCATTTTTATGACTAGTCGAGGCAAAATTGTTAATATGCAATGTAAGTTTAGAGAGATTTCTTCAGCACATTTGAATAAAAGGGATTTGATTTTCTTAACAGCAAGATGAAAAGACAGAAGATGTAAAAATACTTGTTAACATCACTACAACTCCAGCTGCTAGGCTGATTGAGGTGACCCAAGACAGTACTGGGTAACATTTCAAAAGCAAGAAGAGAAGGTCCTGTACTGATAAAGCCAATACTGTCACACTTTAAATCTATCTCCCAATACACACAGAAATGCAGCAGGCACTTGAGATACATCAGAGTCTCTGTCTCTCCAAGATTCTTTTCCAGTACATTTACCTCTGCCAAGCCCTCCCCTTCCCCCAACACACAAAAATCCATTACTAAAGGGTCTAATCTCAGCTATCAGCACAGAGTGCCTTTTATGGAGCCATTAAACCATTTCTCTTGTTTACAGTGCCTGAAGAAAGATGTGAATTATGTCTGTGACAAAACAGGCGATAACATTTCTAAACTGCTATCAAAATGCAAACTGAAACACACTTAAGGACAGGGACCCTAATTCGTGTTTTTGCAATTTTCCTCACTTACTTTAACTTAACAGCACTCACCTGATGATTCAAACAAATTATTTATGCTGCAAGTACAACAGGTAGGCATATTAAGAAAAAAAAATCTACTTTCAATATACAAACAGTAATGATAAACTTCATGTTTATCTAAAAATAAACATCAAGGAAGGTAGTGCTAGTTACTTCTCTAGTGATAGTAATGACATTAAAAAAAAAAATTCCAAACACAACATTGTGGGTTCATATGAGGCCTGAAATGCTCTATTTCTGCAGCACGTACTTACCATTTGAACCATACATTCAGTATAGGGATTTGTATATCTGATGCAATGAGCATCTTTATGACCTTCTAAGTGGGAATGCCAGGCTTTATACATATTTTCTGAAGAGGTTTCAAAAATGTGTATTTAAGTTATGCAACAATAGCCTTCTGCATTCTGGAGGCTATTTATTGATTATTTCTTTCTAGATCATTATGATTTGAGCTACAGACCTTTGTAGATAGCTGCACTTTGAATTTCAGCAACCATTTAATAGGCAACTAATTAAAGACAATGGGATGCCAAAGCAGGGTGCTCTTTCCATTTCATTCCATTATACATTAACATGAGAAAATTTACCAGTAATCTTTGGGATGCACAGGAGGAATTAGCTGAAGTAAGTACTAGACTCAGCTGATCATTCCCTCACACTCTGGAGGTTACTGCTTCTGCAGCTGAATGTGGCATGCAGCCTAGTGTGCTAACAAAAACTCAAATAAAAACGTCATGTTGGAGAGGTGACAGATGAATAGAGGTAGGAGGATGGAAAGACTCTAAAGGCTGGTAACTGAGCCTTTCTAGCTAAACAGTTCCAATGGTTTTGAATTAAAGCCTACACATAAAGACCACTGCAACAGCTCAAGACAGAAGAGTGACTGCAAGCATGGAAGACTGAGGCAAGATCTGCAATTGTTTTCAACCTTAGATGATCTCTTGCCTAGACAATGACAAAAACCTCCTTTTGATTCTGACCACTGCAACAGCTGCAAAGATGAGCAAGACTTGTGGACTGATTTAAAAGTGGCTGAACAGATTACATCTACACAGACTCCACCAAGTTTTTCAGCCATTTGATCTATGGAAGTCACCCCTATCAGATTTTAGCTGAGCTCCAGTCAACTGGATTTCATTTAGGTCCTGCTCTCTGCCAGATACTGGAAGAAGCTGGTGACGAATTAGGTATCTGACACACAGATGCGTATCATCGCTGTGCTTTCAGAGACTATCCTGGCACTTTATAAAAAAACTGAGCATAGACAAGAGAACTGAGCTTTCACTCTCTCACTAACAAAAGCTGCTAGAAACGGGGAGAGGGAAAAAAAAACCCGAACAACCGTGTGCACTTTTTCAAAATGCTTAATCTTGGTACTATTCTCCATCTTATGGTTGCCTCTAGAAAGCTAGAACTTGATTAAGATGCAGAATTTGGCCCTGGAGACAACAGGTCTCCATCTATTCCCACAGAGTGGTGACCATTCACCTGAAACAGAATCTGCATATGTGTTTGGGTGTGTGCACACAGAGTCAAAAAGAAGCACTCTGAATGTGCAAGTATGCCTCTGCAAAGATATTGCTACATATGGTCAAAACATGTGCAATACTGTAATAAAGGGCACTAAGCTTTTCCTTCTTCAAATGAATATATGTAACTGCAAAGAAGTAGCATGCAGAAGACAGAACAGGATGTAAATGTGTGAAAATGCACTCAGCAAAAAGCTAGTTCTTTCCTACATGGTGGCCTGCCTCTAAGTGCAGGGAAGGAAATCTGAGGATAGTTGGTATCATGGCAAATGCTCTGCTACCCCTTGTCTCAGTGCTCTTCCCCAGAAAGTGGAACTTCATGACTGGGCAGTACTTGGCAAATGTGTTAGATATGATTCCATCAATTCAGTCTTTGCCTTGGCTTCAGATCAGATCCTTCCAGCCCCTACCAGCTCAATAGATAGAAACAGCATGGGACCTCATTTTTTGGAAGCTAGTTCTGAACGATGAGCCCAAGCACCAGCTTTCAAAGCCAACTGGCAAGAATAGAATACGTGGGCAAGATGGATCTATTTGAGAACCTTGTTTAACAAAAAGAAAATACCAGCTTTGAAGTAATCTGTCACCTTTACTGGAAAATATGCAACTACAAATGCACTTTAATAACAGTTAGAACTCACTCTGCAAAACGAAGCAAATTGCTTATTTTCTCTTCTGGCCTAACTCATAAAATAATGTGCATGTCAATTAATGGTCTACTTGAACACTGGATTGCACAAATACTACATAATAGTATAGTCTTTTAAATCCTTGGGGGGTGGGGAAAGATTGGGAGGGTGGGGTGAAGAATAAAAGACAGCCCAAAATCGTGGGATTTTGTCCTCAAAGTCTACAAGTACTGTTCTCAGATAATATGGTATGAAAAGAAAAAAAAATATTGATTCTGAATTAGGAAAAAGTAGCAAGCAGATAAAGAAGTCACTGAAAGTTGGAATTTATTGCTGTTTACTACTACAGAGTTTCTAGGTGGGAAATATTAGAACATTTTCCTACAACTAATATTGGGAAATTATGGTCCTTAAAACCTGCAGTAATGCATCCATATAAGCAAGCATTCTTTGTTCAAATAACTTTCTCTTGCTTTGGAGTAAGAAGCAAAAAGCATTACAGATTAATGACTAAGACAAAAATAAGCATTGTTGAAAAACAATTTTAAATTTATTGAATCACCTGTTCATCTCTAGATTATGTCAATTCTGTATATCCACCAGTACTTCTCCTTATCTTTACTATGATCTGGCATTAACATACAGTCTTTGATATGCTGTAGGTACAGTGAACCTGTCTCTGTTCTCTGCCCCAGCCTTTTTGGTTTTGGCCTCACTTATTATCCTCAAAGTTGGATCACTATCCGTAAAGCAAGGTCATATGAGGGCATTTGTACACAGGAAAAAGTGACCAACAAAATCATTATAATACAGACAATATGCCACTTCCCTACAGCACAGCTTATCTGACTCCTGAACATGACTCTCCTGCTCCTGTTCAGCAAAGAAATTCTTCTCAACATCTCTTCACAAATGGAAATAAATGTCATTCTTTTAACTGAAATGTGCTTTTCTAAAGCTTATGTACTATGACACTACAAATTTTTGCCCGTTTAAGAAACACAAGACCTGCCCTACCACCACAGATGCAGCCCTCCTGAGAAGTGGAGGCATTCCCAGCCAGTGTAGAAGAGGGGTCACAGTATTAGACTTTGTACCCATACAGTTTAATAATTGGTTCAGTGCTATAAACCTCCAATTTTAGTGCAAGATACCCCTCATCTGCTTCTCTGTGCTGTTGCAATTTCCAAAATACTCTTTAGAGTTACCTACAGCTTTCTGATGCTGGAAGTGCTGAGGGTACCACTGAGATAATTCAGGTACTTGTAGCCGCTTGGCTTCTCATTTAAAAGGACCATGCCAGTTGAAAATTGAAGTTTGTGAGTATGTTCAGTACAGCAAGAATTTTTAAAAGCCCACCCAAAGGTTAAGTCACCTAGCTGGGAGGGGGAACTTTCAGTAAATATCAATGAAAGTTAATCTATTCCCTAAACCCAAAGCTGGAGCAATTTCAAGTCAAACTCCTCAACAGGCTGCTAGTGAATGCCTTGTTAGGACACTCCAGGTCCTTTGGTGCAAGTTAGTACTATATTTGGGCAACTGAATAGCCACATATTATTAAAAGACTGTGTCTATTCTACCCTTAAGGAATGGTTTGATATGATTTCGGTAAGCTGACCCCCTCTTCTCCACCCCCCCAAAGCATTTCAGCTTCCAGTTAAGAATTGTCTAGGAAGTATTTTCATGCAGTGGGAGCTGCAGTTACTGACACAATTTCATAGCCTCCAAAAGCAGCAATCTCTCAGAAATGCTGTCCTGGGCACTGTTTTATTCTGATTTAAGTTCTCTTCATGCATTACTCTCCTTCTCCAGACAGTTACCCGTCTGGCTGCATGAGACTCCCAATGTCAGTGGAGAGGAAAAGTGCTGCCCGAGGAGCTCTGCCTCCTAGCAAGTACCTCCAGGACAAAAGTTAACCTGCTGACAAATACCACAGACACTGGATAACTCTTGAGAAGAATACAAGGAAATTTACAGAACACTGGGGAGGGAGAATAGGAGGATTATGCTAGGAGGAGCAAACTGGCTTGCTTTGATGTCTGAGGAGAGTAGGTAAGGCAGGAGGAAGAGCCCTCCCCTCTTCCCCTGCCCCCAAAATAAACAGAGGCTTAGGGCTCTCTAGAGGAGGAAGCAGTAACCTAATAAAAATTAAACTAGCTGGGTTCTGTAGCAATTGATCTGAAACCCATGGATAGCATAAGATGACTGTAGGGGGAAAAGAAGGAAAAAATCTGAAGAATTTTTAATCTCTCTACAGTGGATACAGCAGCCCACAGAGAAACAGGGCTGCTCTTCACCTGCATTAGTTTTTCAGTGTTAAAATCCTGGGAGGAGATCAGGGGCATTTGTTCCTACAGTCACCTATAATGCATGAGGCTCCAAAGACTCCCAGGCAGAGTGCAAGTGGAGGTGGATGTACCTTTAGAGTTCCTGCTAAAGAGGAAGGTCTTAATGTAAAACCAAGCCTGGGAGAAAACTTAAATTGTATTCCTACCTGGGAATTATCAATAAAGTTAAATGCAGAGAGAAGAGCTGGCCACTAAATCAGGGAGTGTGTGCTTTTCTGAGGACAGGATTTCCATTTGCAGCAATTTCCAAAATTTAATTTAAATTGTAAGAGGTAATGGCTAAGTACTATGTAACTTCCATTACTAAAATATCCAAGAGTGAGATAATATCCCAGCATTTTACACACACACACATACTTTCCACTTTGGATAAATCTGCAGTTCAAACTGCAGAGTTTCATGTTCACATTTCCATAGGTTTTGGTGAAACAGAATTATGAAATTGGAAATTATAACAAGTATTTTTGCCAGAAGTAACAATAAGCTTCAAAATAAACCATTTTGTATTTACGGTTTTAAAGGTATCATCAACTCAACACTTAAGCAAGCATGCCCACAGCAGAAAGCAAACAGGAACTGATTCTGCCTCATTTCCTCTCTTAGTTACATCAATCTACTTAGTATTTTTCTGTTCTTTTCTGATTCAAGCAAAGAGCCAATACCTGCAGATGAGAAGTCTGCTGACCACCTACTTGCAGCTAGACAAAATGTGAAAGAAACTGCATTTAATCTCTCATTCTGCCATTTGTTGTTCAAAACCTAAACAACTGGTATCAGAAAGTTGCTTCTAGTTTGAAGAAGCTCAGTCTTAGGAGCCTACCTTCAGAGATTCATAACCAGCATGTCAGTTTGCTTCCCTATAAAAACAGGCATATCATCATAATAAAGGAGCATCATAATAAAAGATTATCCTTAAGGATAATTACACCTATCTGTCAGTTCGCTACTCAAGAATATGCAAAAGCAAGAGAAGCCAATAAATAATGAAAAGGACTACACAGTGAGCACTCTCTAGCAGGAATTAAAGATTATTTATAATTTGTCTTTATTTTAGCAGCTCTCAAGGATCGACACTAAAAGGCACAAAACTGCATTTTGAGAAGTCTTAAATTTGATTTTGCCTTCAACAATACAAATAAGTATATGTACATTCAAAGAAAGTATAAACTAACTCAAGGGTAGCTAGTGGGATTTTGTTTACTTCCCTGGAAGAATGAGACTATGACCACTAAGTAAATGTATCCTTCATGCTTCAACATTAAATTTTCACAAATGCTCACCAGTAAGACAACTCTAAGAGATGTAGTTTATAGTTCATTACAGCAAGGCTGAAATCTAAATCTTTGATTAATTACCAAAAACCACTGCAAAAACTGCAGTCTTCACTGGAAAAGGTGTGGACCATTGAAATAAGTCAACAATGAAATTCAGCTCACAGGTTTTATCACTGATTCAACAAGGAAACAAAGACGCCATTGTCAAAAGTGGTTATGGCTGTGAAGATAATGTCAGGACTTAAATAGTAGCCCAATAGTCAAAGACTCTGAGCAAAGTGCTCTTTCTGGAGCCAGTGGAATTCTGACCACCTGCAACCTGGCTGTGGTTCTCAGCACAGATATGTAAGGCTTCTGCCACTACTTAAAGCATTCTTACTATACATGAGACTCACAACTGAGCATACATTACCAATAAACACACTGCACATTTTTTCTAAGCCTAATTGTTCCTCAAGTTGGATGATTATTTTACATGTGTATGCAGGCAGACTGACAATTACATGGTGTGTATATTTCTTATATACATGTATGCCTATATATATACACAGAATATGTAGATACGCCTATTGATTATACATTTTGTATATACACATACACTTGTATAAACCCAGCCTCAAAATTGTAATCCCAAATGCTTCAGACTTTTAGTCTTCACTGTATACTGACACTTTTCAAAGTCTTTTCTGTCTCCATTTATGTTAGTGCTTCAGTCATGTGAAATCCTATTTAGTGATGGGTCAATAAGGAAACATTGCACTTAGTTTCAGTATGAAGACAGTATTAAAAAAAATTAAACTGTTTATCTTTTTTAGGTATACATTTGAAGCAGAAAGGAAACAACATTTGAGCAAAGAGGAACAAATTAGCAGCACTGGGAATTGGTTTTGCATACATAATTTTTCAAATGTCCTTGATGACAACTCATAATGTATAAAGTTAAAGATGAAAACCTGGCCAGTCTGTAACCTTCCTATTCAGTGACTGGAGGACTTGGCAGTAAATGTCACTGTTAAAAAATATTTCACTACATTAACTTACTGGCAACCACATTTGCTGAATAAGTTCATAAACAGCCACGAGAAAAAAGACAACCAGAAATAAAGCTGCCAATGATTCACTCTTTTCTAACATGCATAATCCTCAGCTTACAGAACAAACAGATACGTAAGAATAAAGATATCCTTTATCAAGACAGTTCACTTCACCTCATCAAGGTCAAACTATACTCCAGGAATAGGTAAGGGTAATGCATCAAAGACAAAGAGAACATGAAGAACAAGTGAAAGAAAAAGAATCCTTCTCAGGGAAAAGACTGGAGCATATGCCTTGAAAAAGTAACCAGTTTTCCATTTACCAGTTTAGACCAGGTTTAGTTCATTTCTAGAAAAAACACTGACTACTTCCAAATTTAAAAAAATTAGATATATTTCATGTGTATTTATCAGCATTGAAAATGGCTTTAGCATAATTACTTCCAAGTATTGAAATGCATAGGAGCAAAACAAAAGGACAGAGAGCTTGAAACAGAGCTATTTTTCCTGTATGCTTAGAGGGCTAGCGATATCAGTCCTACATGACATGAATATGTCACATGCTCGCCAATGCTTAACTGATGTTTTGAGGACTGTCACTCTCTCCTCCCTTTTTTCTTGCTAAACCCTTTGAAAACTTCACAGCAGTCTGTGGGAGAGCCTGATTTCTGTCTTCAGTTGCGGAGGCAGCAAGCAAAATAAAAAAGACAAAAAAATTTATACGCATTGTAAATGCAGTTTACCTAAAGAAACATATGAAATAAGTAGAAGGATGGACTCAGCTTGCAGACTGCCTCCTTGTTTTACACCATCCCAGAGCTTATGGATTAATTTAAAATCATTATTCAGGCTGCTCTTGGAATACAAGGCACACTTTGGAAAAAAAAGTGTATATAAAGCAGTTTAAGGAGAATAACAGTTTTATATAAAATAGAATCACAAAGACCCTTCAATCTGCCTTGTTTGGTTTCTGCATGAAAATTCAGTTCAAACAAATTTCTGCATACTTTGTTTAATACAACTGGAGCTGAACAGATGCTCTAATACATATACATACTCATGATGAAATTAACTAAACAACTATCTGTTCTAAAACAGAAATAACTGTAGTGTTAAGAAAATACTGTCGCTACTACAAGTTACAATGTGAGACTCGTCTGTACATCTACAGATGGGATATTCAGAGTCCTTATGGGGGAGGGAGGAGGGGAAGCTTCCTCAGAGAGGAAATAGAAGAGTTTTGGTTTGTTGGGGTGTTTTTTTTTTCAAAACTGAAAAAATTCAACATTTCAAGTAAAGTATGTTTAATGTTTTTGTTTTTATGTAAACAGACCTTAGGAAGTGATCTGACAGCCTTTAAGAAATTACCATTTGAAAGAAAAAAAGGTCTACACACTTCATCTTTGATCTACAAGACAGATTTATCACAGGACAGGATGACTGAAGTCTATTCATTAGCTGATAACCTCCACATGCAACCCAAGCCTTTAATCTGCAATAAAGCAGCAAATGAGGATGAAGCTCCGAGGAAAGGAAACTAAGTCAGTTTGGCTGAGCAGCGACATGCCAGTGGAGAGAGAGATGGGGACAAAACGCACAAGAACAGCCCTGTCCAGCTGCTTGGGATCCTCCATGCCTTAGAGAGCTGGAGACTGTGAGGTTCACAGCAGCCCCATGCAGTTACAGCACATCTGTATCATATGGGTGCTGTCTCTGCTGGGATGCCACTAGGTACCTTTTAATTAGCAATAAAATTCATATCCTGGTATGCAGGGCACTCTGAAAGGAAGAGCTTCCACTTGAAAAGGTTTAAAAATAAAAGCTATGTCCTTGATGAGGTCTTGTCATTTGTTTCCCAATACTACTGCCACCATCAGTACTTAACAATCTATGAGCCACTACCACTGCTACCATTCAGGAGAACCTCAAGCCCTTGCACCTTCAAAGCTGGAAATCTAGTATAAAAAACAGAAGTGGAAAAGCAAAGAAACAGAAATTGCTTTTTAACACCAAAGCAAACCCATAAATTCTCTACTATTAAGATCACAAGTTAAAGAAATTATTGTCAACAGTCTGCCTTTTGGTAAAACTTTTTCAAGAATTAAACCTTGCAATTATGAAAAAGGTCATGACTATGGGAGATTTAAATATTTCCAAAAATCCTCTAGAGAAAGGAGGAAAAAAAAAATCCATATTAGCAGAGGCTAACACACGGTGATGAACCACAAAATGAGCCCACAAAGTTCTCTGAAAAGGCACCAATTTCTTTTGAATGAGAATTAAAAAAAAGAAAGTTAACAGCTGGTAACAGTTTCAGTCGTGCTTTAAACAAAGGAAACAAGTGCTCAGGGACACAATGAAAGAACTGAGGCTATCTAAGGCAACTATGAAGGGAGATAAGGTGGCCAGCATCAACTTCTCAGTCTGACCTCTCCAGCTCTTACAACAGCAATTGCATTGCACTCTCTTTGTAAAACGCTTTTGAGATCTCTAGATAAGTGATCATTAAGAAAGCTGTATATCTCACAGCAGAGTGATGCATGCATTTCTGTACCTACTTCAAACCCAGAAACAAAGATGTTAAGCAACATGCCCAAGGTCATGCACGGCTAAGGGCAGGAACAAACCGCAGAGCCCTGACTCTCACAGCCCTTTAGAAAGAATACATCACAGTCGGGCACGCACTAAAATAAATAAGTAAATGCCTATATATTTGACAATGTCTGACCTATGAAAGGAAGCAGTTTCAAGACAAGTGGCAAGAAAAAAAAAAACACCACATAGCTGCAGCAGAAAGCCCTATCACCAGGGAACAGATAAGCACAAAAAAGAACTAGCACCACCTCGTAGGGTATTTGTGAGACTGCCTGCTGCAGTACCACACCTGCAGAGCTTAAAGGGAAGGTAATTCCAGGTGATTTCTAAAAAACCCTGAAAACATGCTGGTGTGTGCAACTTGCCACACACAGAAAACCAAAACACTACCAACTGCAATTTCTAGGACATTGTGCACTACTAAGACATGACTACCAGCTGCCTATGTAGTGAATCATCACATTAAAAAATGTTGTCACTTTTTTCAGTCCACTAAGATTTTTTTTCTAGAAGCTGCAAAATTAAGACTATTCTGCACCATGAACAGAAACAAACTCAGAAAACAGATCTCATTCAGACTTCAGTAGGCCCATCAGAACTTACATTATTCTAGTGTTTTTCACTGTTTTAATCATGTATGACAAAGTGAGTGAAAATTAACCTCTACCAATTGCTCACCAGCTCTTGCTATATTAAAGCAAACACGAAATGCTCTTCTAGTTCTGAAATTCACTTTAAAGTTTTAGTCACAGAAAGAAAAGGAAATAAAGCATTTTTCACCTGAGAGTGGAAAAAAAACCACATGATGATTTTGTATGCAACAAACATGTAAATAAATATTAAAGCTTTTCCTCATTTAAACTGCATTTGGAATATCCTAAGCCATTACTTAAAATGACAGAAGAATACAGCTACCTGAAGCCTGTGTAAAGAATCTCTAACAGGCTTTTAAAGATTGCAAGCCAGAGCATCTAAAAAGCACATCCCTGAATAATTTAAGGCTCCTGGCATCTACATTGAAAGAGCTCCTTTGCTAAACCTGGAGGAAAAAAAAAACCAGAGAGGTAAGAGAAAGAATAAAGGTCATGAAAGATCAGCGACAAAATCACTACTAAAAAGTATTTTTCTTATCTTAAAAGTTTAATCGGACATGGAGGAGCACAGATTTTACAGCCAGCCCTTTCCATTTACTGTCAACAGCTGTGGACTAGCATTAACATTAACATTTACCCCTTGGCAGTGTTAAGTTAAGGCTGTGATGATCAGGGAAACCATAGAGGAACAAAATGAAAGAGAAGGAAGGAAACCGATCAAGAAGGTGAAGCAGAGCACAAATTCTCATTAGCAGAAATTCAGTAACAAATAAAAAGCAAAAGAGTTTATCATGAATTTTAAATGCCTAAACAACATTTCAGGGCAAAAGAATAAAGAGAGAAAAAGATAGACCAATGTAAACCCAAATTATTAAAACACAAAACACCATTATGCTATTAAGACACCAGGCAGTCAGGTTTGGTGCAGGGTAAATCCCCATTTATAACCAATTGTATCAAGGTCAAATTACAGATCAGCGTATTGTTGACAATACCAAGTTTTCTCTGCCAACTACATCCTTTAAACTTCAGCAAATCCTACCTACTTCCTCTTGTGTCTGTCATAGAAACCATCCAAACAATGGGAGCAAGCAATCTTCACCTCAACAGCTATTGACTTCGAGCAAATGGAACACTTTATTCATTTTTACTCCTAGATTGCAAAGTCCTTGCTGTTTTACAGGATCTGCAAGCCTCTCCACTGATTACAACCAGTTCAGGATCTGGCTCCTCCTCAGTATATGAAAATGGACTTGAAACAATAGGAAACCTTATCTGAGGACGTTAACACAGGTCACCCTTCTCAACACGTGAATATTGACTTTATATGGGCAGAAAAACAGCTCAACGAAGTCTTATGAATTAGACAAGAATTTGGAAAAAGTGTTGCATATAAAATAAAGATTACCAAAAAAACCATCTTTTGGAGAAACAGATTTTGCATTTTTGCTTTACACAACTTTTTGTCTAACTGCTAAAAGAAGCGTCACGAGGAAGTCACTTCAAGTAGCTTCAGGTCAGCTAAGTGTAGCAGCAGACTCAGAATGGGGCAAGACCAACCTGCCTAACACTGAATTTCCAAGTAAATGCTTGTAAAAGTGACCCCTCCCTCTTTTTTGTGGAATTTTTATTTGAAAGAGTAAGAAAATTATACATATAAACATATATTTAAAATGCAATTGCAGTATTTTTCCAGTGTAATCGCAAGCTGAAAATAAAATCTTTTAGATACAGATTTCTGTGCCTTAGAACTCCCAAATTTTAGTTGTTACAGAAAGCAG
The DNA here is from genome assembly GCA_013396975.1 of Bucco capensis. Taxonomy (NCBI): domain Eukaryota; kingdom Metazoa; phylum Chordata; class Aves; order Piciformes; family Bucconidae; genus Bucco; species Bucco capensis. The sequence goes on along the minus strand of VWZO01019690.1, from coordinate 202,638 downwards.
CAGGTTAAGAGAACCTAAACTGCAATTTGTTTGCCAAACTTCATCTGAACAGGCTAGTTGTTATCTACTCTTCATTCTGCTCACTCTGAGCTAAGCCTCAGAAAGGTTCTTTGTGGTAGGTATTGAAAGTTTAAAAAAATCTTTAATAAAAAAGTAATACAATATGGTCAAGATGAGGCTTTGGAAGCTGTGACAAAAAAGAAACATTTGGAAGTGCAGAGATTTCTAAGTATTATGGCAGGAAGAATCTCTTTCCAGTAGGCATAATAGAGAAACACAATAAATTCAACTTTCAGTAGGTAAACACAAGTTTAAAGCATTAAGGGGAAGCTTGACATGTTAAACCTTTAGCTAACAGAAACATGCATAATTCCAGTACCATCAATAATATCACATGAAGTTATGCTAGCTGCTGATCTCACTCATAATATCTAAAGCCCACACCTAACTATAAATATATATATATTATGTTTGCTTTTTGAAAAGTGATTGAAGTTTAATAGCAACTCATAATTGAAATATTCAGGGTCCCAAGCTAGCTTTGAAGTTAAATCCCTAAGTGGATAAAGTGGACCGTATATCTAATCTAAACTAAATGTTTCCCTTAGTTACTAATACCAGTGCAGTTTCACTAGTTAAAATCATTATTACAGAAAAGAAACTCCAAACCCACAGCACTGTAAGGGGCATTTAATCCTGCTCAGTGCTTGGACACGGCACATGATGGCGGCAGCATCCATTCCTCCACCACCTTCCACATCTTTGCCTCAACAGTTGATTAACTTGTTGATTTCTAGGCAAGAAAGTTCTAACCACAGCTTTCCAGCACTGCTACTGTTACCAATGTTTCTTACAACTCTTTTCAATGTTTGAAGTTTAAATTTAAGACCAAAAATCTACCTCAGGTTTAAAGCAATGAAGCTAGAAATGTCATTGATTTTTGTACCTGGGCTGCAGACTAACTGTTTCAGTGGAGCACTGCAGTTTTCTTTACATATTCTGCACATCACACACAAACATCCCTACCTATATACAGCTCCATAAACGTGCAGCAAACCAGTTTCGCTGCCTCTGAAGTGGCTGTGACCTCCTTCACTAGAATACACTTGTCCTTCACCATTTTGGGCTCAATTAAGTGCATTAAACAGTGAACCTAGGAAAGCTTGTGCATCCTCTCCCATGTAAAAAAAAAATAAATAAATAAATTTGAAACCCAAAAAAAGCCAAGGGCTCCTGCCAGGCTGTGGCCAGTAACAGGGTGAGTACTGTACAGACTTATAGATTATTTATAGTAAGTCATTATAATAGAGTTTGAAGGCAGGTTTGGATCCTAGAGAAAAGATTCACAATTGTGCTTTTTCCGCAGCAATAATTTCCCCATGGCTTTGGTTATGTTGATCTCCGCTCCTGTTTCACAGAGCCCACAGCTACATACACAAATCCAACTATATGTCTGAAACTCCATAACCTTTGCCAGAGTAACTCTCCAGGAAGCTCTTCTGACCTTTACTTAAGATAAAGAAACCAACTGAAATGAAGAAATAAATGTTCCTTTGATAATAGTGTGTAAGCTGTGGCAAAGGAACTTTGAAATACAACAGCATTAATGAAATAGCCATATTAGGAGAATTTCTTTATCATCAAAAGCAGTGACCAGCTTCAATGGGGCTTTTCATTCACAGTTCACAAATTATTTTCCAAGAATCATTGACTTGTTGTGTAACGATAATTGTGGGTTAATAGAAGCCCTAACTGAACTTTGTACTCTTACACAAAGGATCTATGCATACGTGACTATATTTGGACACAGCTCCACATGCAGGATAATGTATTTGATTTTCAACTTATAGTTTTAGCTTTCACATTATAATTGGAAAAAAAAGGGTCTTTGAAGCCAGAGATTGAGAGAAAAAAATACCAACCTTGTTACAAAAGGCAACTTTAAAAGTGTAAAAGTGAGCGAAATTTTTGGTTAGTATCTGTACAGGAACTTCTAGAGAAAAACAAAAACAAACTGTTGCTCTGCAGGTATACTGTTAGAGTCCAGGGAATGAAAAAAACCTTCCTTTCCCCCCCCCCCCCCCAAATGTTGTTATGAATACTCTCAAATTAGAACAGTTTCTAAATAACTGGAAAAATCCTCTAAAAGATTTATAAGAAAACATAACAAGTCTGAATTTGTTTTTAGGGCAAAGCCTATTTTAATGCAATTCTTTTCTAATCTCTCTAATTTTAATCTCAACATTTCAGTACACGAATGCTGTATTTAACACCTATCTGGTTTAGTGAACTGCAGTAATTCACTCTGATAGGATAAATTATTTAAGTTCTTTAGCAAAACTGAAAAGCTACCAGGCGCTCTGCTGCAATCAGCAGGCACTGTTTAGAAGAGACCTCTGATGATGGAGGGAAGCTCTTCCATGAGGAAGAAGGATGGATAAAGAAGCTCCACGAAGTCTGTGACTTTGTCAGTTAATGTTTCTCATGTTATTTCTTTACAATGCTCTTGCAACCACCCAAAACCACAGAACAGCAGGTACAGAGAAGCGGAGCCAAAGTTTTCCAAATAGCAGCATTCTAACAGGTAAAATGACAAGATTTGAGGAGTACAGGCTAAAAAAAGTAAGTCTGGGCACATGTGAACTAAAGCAGCAAACAATGCAAAGCATCCAGCATAACCTAACTCCCGCTTCCTGCCATTAATTCAAAGGGAAATACTGAATGAGCAACAAAATGCCACATGCTAAGATGACTTAAAAAATGCTTCAGCAGTGGTTGCGTTTGATTATGTGGAGAATTTTATTTATTTAGACATAAAACGTACTGAGCAGCTCAATTTCTGCTCAGCAGAGCTGCCTCCTATGTCCCACAGCATCTGATCTGTACCGGCTCAATACACTCCTCTCCTCACTCTACACACAGAGAAACTCCATCCACCTCCACAACCTGACTTTTTCCTTGCTTCCCTTGGGCTGTGGGGCAGCAGGAATTAAAGGAGAGAGCCCCTGCTCAAAGCTACACCTTCAGCCCAAACCAACTACTTTTGTTTGCGCTGTCAAAATGCAACTTGCTTTATCTATTCATTGCACTGGTGTCACCCACAACCGAAAGGATTTAGCACAATGATGGCAGATGATACAACAAATAACAAATATGAAGACCCAAATATAGATATGCAAATACATATTCTTTTAAGAAAGTGATTATTCATACAATACTTACAACTTTCAGCCTGATAGTCTGGCACAAACTGCTCGTCATTGTCAGGTACCTGAGCTGAAGAAAGGAAAACAAAATCAAAAAACAAACAAAAACAAAGAAGGAATTAAAAGAAGCTATTAAAGCATAAATAAAGATTCTTCTGCTTTATTTGAAGCACAGCCAAGATTAAAACTGATTTTTTTTCTTCATTGTTGAGTAGGAAAATCAGGCAAGCGCATCACTTTAATATCAGATAAACCCTGGGATGCAGATGTGTGGTGCACTGCAAGTCCAGAGCAACGCCAGCACAGAGCCATGGGGATGGGAGGATGTGAAGGGTGACACTTGCTATGGCCCTGCTTCACTCCCTGCATGAGACACTGCACCTACCATGCCACTGGTAAAATCCATCAGTGCTCATTTTCAAAAAGATCTGCCCAGAAAGTCTGCAAAACCCCAAATACGTTTAACACTCAGGCATCTTTAACCCAAAACTCTCACACCTTCAGCTTGCTTAAAAGCAATTCCCATTTTTTTATGGCCATCAGCCAACACAGTAGGGTTTTTTTGTTATTGTTTTAAATACTCAAAAAGAACTGTTTTACCAGACCACAGAATTTCTGGTTCAATGACATTTCAGACATTAAAAGAAAAGATTTACTTAAAGTAAGAATCGTTACTGATATCCATTCACCTTGTGTAAGATCCTCTTTGCTTTTAGGAAACAAAATTGAGCTGTAAAATACAACCATTTCATGGTCTGCTGATACATAATTTTGCATCTGTGGTACTAAACACCTCTCATACTGTGGTGTAAGCTCATTTAACCGATTTAAGCTGAAATATTACTGAACATGTATTATAGGTGAATATATTCGAATAACTGTAGAACATCATACCGAGAAGCGACATCCTCAGAGCACAACTGGTTCTGGGTCCATCCTGAGACAGAGCCAGCTAATCATCTCTGAACTTTTGCCATGGCAAAGCTGCACAAAATCATCTCTTTGAAAATATTTGAATTTACACAGTTCTTGTCTAAAGACAAGCAAGTAATTCAGATGATCTTAAGGAGAAGTTAAGATCTGCCATGATCAATTTACCCAACAAGATCTGGAAGGTATAACTGGTGATACCATAGTTTACTGAATTTTTGACTATCAAACCATTAAATACTTCAAACGATGAGATAAAACTTTAATAGCATTCAGAATACTTTCTAGTTTAGGTAGGATAAGTTCCCCTTTATAGATGGAAAACTGCTACTAGTTTTAACAGAATTTGTGTGAATTACATATACATAATCACGATTACTCATAATTATTTTGAATGTGCGTTACTGTACTCTCCATGGATCAGATTTCCACTCTTTACTCAGGAAATATTTCTAATGACTTAACAGAGTTTTTACCATGGGTAAAGAGCTCAGGATCATCACACTGAAAAATTATTCACACTTGGTTTTAAAAGAAATGTTTAACGTCCTACTGTCTTAATTGCAGCAAATACCCTTTAAAAACAAATTACCTTGGAAAATCTGCAAACACAGATTTGAAAAGAAGTGTGAATAAGATAAATACACGAAGTGTAATCAGCATTACTCTGGAAAGAAAAGGATAGCTGGTTTTTTTGTTTGAGTTTTTAAATAAAAGAAAACACCACAGTAAGCTATCCTTCCAGAAGAAACCAGTACCTCTGAGAATGTGTTAGTTCCTCAAAGTTTGAAGCTGTAGAAAGCACGGATTTTACCAACCTAAATATTCACAGTATTTTTGGTGCATTAAATTTCTCTTCCCTCCAGAGAAACCACAGGACTTTCCTTATAAAAATGCCAAATATTTGACTGTTGCAGAAGAATCCAATTATGAAATCAAGGTATCCTATTCAAAAATCAGTTCCTAAGGATTTCTTACATTTCCAATTGTTTTTGAAGGGTTTTTGAGTACATTTAAAGTAACTGTATCGAGTAATCTCTTGCTTATAGAAGACACATCCCACATATTAGTCTTAATCCAGGTATCATTTCCATGGAGTATGGAGGCTAGAATGACTCTTAATATTTTATACACATATACACTTTTATATATGTGTGTGTATATATATATATATATATATATATGTTAATCTGAAATCAGGAGGCTACATTTATTTTTTTAGAAATAGGACAGCAAATCTTCCATAACTTTCTAGAGCATTCTCAGCGTACTTGTCTGCTTCACCAATGCTTTTTCTCTAGTTTTATCAGTTTAACTTGATTTACCCCAGAACAAATTGGTTGTAGAGATACATGTATATATCAGTAAAGAAGGTCCATTTTTTTTCCAGTCACAGAGTATTTAAAAATAAAATACACCTGGTGGAACTGTCACGAAAAACCAGTGTATTTCTTTAGAGACACTGTCACTGCCTCTGATTTGGTCTGGAGTAAACAAGAAAAATATACTTCATTCATGTAGTCCCAACATTTCTGAAGTCCTGTTTCACGGAGATTAAGGTACATCACTTTACTACTGCTCTAGAAATAGGTGGAGACTATTCCATCAAAATGTATTTTAAATACAATATTGACATAGCCTTAAAAGCCTCTGTAGGAAAAGAATATAAGCAAGTTAAGAAGTTTTTCAAACCCTGCCAAATACAAACAAAACACCCAAAACATTCAACCCAGAAACACACACTTCCTACTAGAATCAGTACTTCAGAAACAAGCCCCACAACCCTATAAGATTAAATTAAAGGGATCTGCAAACTTTGGAAATGAGAGCTTAAACTATTCCTTCATCTGATCTGATATTTTTAACCTAGCAGAACTGAAACTCACACACAATCACACTGCAGAAATGCAAGCAACCATCATCAGTCCCACACACAGACTTCTTCCATCAGCATCCTGACGTGAGAGAGCAAATCATTGCGATACACCATCCCATTACTCAAAGGGAAGAGGGCTTTTGGACCATGAGTTTGGATAATTACAAGCAGACTTTGTAGCAAATTAGACAACTAAAACTACTTGAACCTCAACGTCAGAAAGGAAAAGGTAACTTGCAGCATTGCAACTGTCTGTGCATTTATATATGTATGCCATTCATTTCCTCTTCTCTTTTATTCACAAATACTGCAATTCAGCAAGGCTGCCATAAAATCTTCATTGGTCTTCTGTTAACATACTCAACACAAGACATAATGCATAAATCACCAAGACTTTTTTTTAAACTTTGTCATTCAGAGGAAGATTGAGAAAGATATCTGAAATGATCATCTAACTGAATGAGAGTATTTCCCTGAGCTACTTAATTATGGGGGGTTGAGAAGGCAAGTATATTCCAAAAGACTAATAAAAGGTTTTGAAGGATATTAAGCACGTGGCTTTTACTGCTAATAGCAGAAGCAGCTACATTAGTTCATTCCACATTCAGAGCCATCAAGTCTCAGACTCCTGAAGCAGACAACATCTGCAGCATAAACTATCCAGCTCAGCCTAGTTTATTACCAAAAGTTTTCTTTTTCTTCTGATTATAGAGCTATAATGTCTCAAGAGAATTTGGAAAGTGCAGAGAAATGTTAATGATGATCTTGAGGATGTTATCAGTTTAGATTTTACAGTCTCACTACCTACCGAGTTAAAAATCAGTTTGCCAAAAGCAAACATTCACAGCACAAAAATACTTAAGACTTGTTTGTAGTTTTTAGAGCTTTAAAAACCCCTTTGAAAAGCTGAACTGACAGCTCATTTCACAAGAGGAAAACAATTTAGAAAAAAAGTCTAAGAACTAGGGCCTGTTAGCTTGCTTTCATTGCAAGTAAACAAAAATAAAAAGTCCCCATTAACAAGCATCCAGGACAAAAGGAGTTAATATTTAATTAAAACCAGCTCTATCCACTGTAACAATGACCTGGAGCCAAACAAGGCAGAAGATGTATGAGTCATTCTTTCTGCCAGTGAATGAGACAGCTGATCTCCGAAGCAATTCCTCAAGACAAGCAGTCAGAACTGGAGTTCTGCCTCCATTCACAAAAACACAGTCCAGCATGAACCATGTGGCCCCAACCACAAGCTTTTCATGTCACACCCTTCCAGAAAGCTACAGCAAAGTAAACTTGAACTTTAGGCATAAACACACTGATTTCACTGCTTTGTCTCAAGATGTAGCACAGACCTGCTGGCGAACATTATTTAATAAATGAAAACTTAAGCGAACTATAAAGGGCTTAAATTTAACTCTTCCTTCTCTCATTCACAAACTGCTTCCAAAAGCTCAGCTGCACTCCAGGGAAAGGTGTTCCTGTTAAGAAACGGAAACTTTCCAGAAAAACAAGAAGCTGCAAACCTCCTTGCTTCACTTAAAACTTTATTTTGGGTAGCAGAACACTTCCTGCGGTACTGTGTTCTCTGACCTCACACTTCACTTTTAGAGCTAAGAGCAATTCATTTTAAAATATCAATCCATTTATTCTAAGTGGTAAAAAAGCAAAATTGACAGGAAATTATATATGAACAGCAGTATTTTGGCTTCAGCTAAAGTAAGACTTGGGGCCTCAGCAGTAATGAGTCTATTGAGTTTTCTTTGATTCATTGTCACTTCTGAGTATCTGAAAGCTTGTATAAATTGTAAGTATTCCTGAAAGGGCTAGGAGGGGGGAGGGTTGGTTGTTGGTTGGGGTTTTTTTGGGTTTGGTTTTTTTTTTTCCACGGGAACAACTGTTTCTAACAAAGGAGCATTCAGAAGGCAAAACAGTGACAAATTTCAAGATGGTAAAAAATATTATTTCCCATAAGCACTGGATTTGCTGTCAAAACAACCCAAACCCCTTTTTACATAACATGAGGAGCTCTGAATAATAAACTTAAATGCAGTTTAAAACTAGCTCCAGATCTCAAAATTCTTCCTTATGTGAATAATCCCTAGGAATAGGAAGATGGGTTTGCAAAATCTGCTCTTCATTTGCTGCTATACTAAAAATGAGAAAAAAGTTAGCTGAAAAGGAACACTCACATTTAACAATTTGCTACATCCCTCATGGTTTGCAAACTCCGCTACTCCTTTGAAAGTTATCATTTTGAGTAACAGGCATTTACTTTCCCAGCAAACAAGAAAAACATGAAAAAGTTTATTTCTACAGAGACTTTCAGACTTGTAGAACTCTGGTAGGTTTATTTCTTTTGGATTTCTTTTAAAAAAACCTCCTTCCTCCCTATTTTGCCTAATCTAACTTTTCTTTTTGTTTTATGCACAGATATGTAAGGTAGAGAGTTATGTGCATTTGAAAACCAAATCTGTCAGATCACTGGAACAACAACAACAATAACAAAGCACGTATTCTTTGTATTGCAATTTCCAAAAATCTTTTCACTCACATTTTTGAGTGTCTGTCCCTGTCAGACAGATTTCAGCCATGGAGGTATTAAAACATCATTTCATGACTATTTTTGCTCCTATAAAAATATGGATAGTTTTTGAATATGGCTACATAGCATTTACCTTACAAATGGGTAAATTTTACAACTCTTTGGCAGGCAAAAGCTAGTTAGCCAGAGTAAACTGCTACACACCTTCACTGATTTAAATGAAGCCATTCTGTCTAAACAAATATTTGAAGATCTAGTATGTTCTTGTATTAAAAATAATTATTTGAAAACTACAAACTACTTCTTTTCATACCCCCTCATTTAAGAGGTAAACTAAAAGTCAACACTAGCGTAGACATCACCGCAACACTGGTGCATCCTTCACTGTAGCAGAATAGAGGGGAGAAACTTATTTCCTGAAGTTCATTCCACATTTGGGTATTGATTATGTGAGAGAAATAAAATAACTTGCTTTCAGATACCATGAACTGGCTTTTAAATAACAGTAGCTTGCAGTAGCCCTTCACTCAGTTTAGCTAAGCTGCAGTAGAGCCATGAACTCCTTACCTGTAGCTATTATTTCAAAACTCTTACTGTTCACTTAATCTTTTTGTGCTTTTTTCCAAGTCATTCAAAGAAAACTATATTTTTTAGGCTTATTACCATGTGAGAAGTGTATTATCTGTTGCTCTAAGAAGCAGATTTCGTGCATAAATTCATTATGTCTTTGCTTTGGATGCCTTTTACGTATCTTTAACAAGCTGCAGGAGAAACTACTGCCTGAAAGAGTAATTTTAAATAAAAATCTGGGGTTTTTTTGTTAATCTATTATTCCCCCAAAACTGAATGTTTTCACCATGGAAAGCAGACACTCACTCAATAAGGATTTGTTCTCTCTATTCATTTTATTCCAGAATAAGAAGTAACAGCTACCATGATGAGATAACATTAGATTAATACTTCAACCATCTTTTTCAAGTCACTGAACAATTGCTATCTGCCAAAACCAATCTGATTCCAAATATATGGAATCAATAAAGTCATTCTTATAGTATTATCATGACAAAATGTTGCCATCAAGTTATTTAAATATAAAACAAAACATAATGTCTGAATAATATTTGCCTTGGATATCAATAGGCAATTTTAACCCTTTCCTTTCAAGTTTGAAGGTTGGAACAATTATTAAAAGCTTCCCACTTTCAATTTCTGGCTTCAGGAAAGAGTTACAATCTGGAAACAGTTATAATGCATCTTCTGTCCTGCATAACAATTTACCTGAAGAGACCTTACTCAGAGTAAAGTTTTACATCGAAATAATTTAGATTCTTTCTTACATAGCCATTACTACAGAGTAAAAAGCAAAACTCATTTCCATAAAAATCTAGTATGCAGCTAGTGGAATACATTTCTAAGTTGTCTGTAAGTAGTACTCAGCTTCTGTTAATGGATTAATAATAAATTAAAGGGGTTACTGAACTGTTTACATTTTAAATTAGTTCTTATATATATATATATATGAATATCCCACTATTTTCAATAGGAAAAGAAAACATTTGTTTCCTTCTTTACCACCAGCTTGTCACAGGTGACACTAATTGTAAAAATCTCCAGGCTGAAGTCTGTGATGTAGTCAGGATAGCTTCAGGAAAAGCAAAACAAAAAAATCCACCAGCACTTTTTGTGTGTGTGTGTGTCATAAAAATGCAACTCACTTTCTTCTCCTAACTAACAAGTAGATTTCTGACCTGGTTACTCCCCAGTGGGAATCTGAACTCGTGGGAGAAACCTGGTCAGCTGCCACTGCTTTTCTTAAAAAGGGTCAAGATGTTTTAAAATTTCATGGTCATTTCCCTGGCTCCAGAGCATTATGAAAAGAAATATGTAAACATTACTGATGCTGCCAAATTGGCAGACTTCTAGCCTATGAAGGTCCAGAAGAACATAAATGGACACATCTAGCAATGGGTAAACAAGTCTGATTTCAAAACCTGTTTCCTGGCTAAGCTCATCCATGTAGACATTTGAGCAGAGCTACAATATCCCCAAACTCTAGTATATTATAAAGGCTACCAAAAGTTGTTTGGGGTGGGTTTAATAAAAATTTTGGATCAGGTTAATAGCTCAATATTGGATTTTCTCATCTTGCCTTATTTCAGTTTTAGTTTAAGCTTTTAGGAAAGCTGTGCAAAGTTTGTACTTTATGGAAAAGCTAAAACCATGGTATGGCCTGAAACATATAGATTTCTTCAAGTAAAAACCCTGTCCTATTTAGTTATAATATGCTGTGGAATAAAGTGACATTATTTATCTTTATTAACCCCTGCTAGATGAAAAAGCAACTTTTTTTCATTTTTTAACACTTACCAGATGATGCTTGTCTGCTTTTACAAAGGTTCCTCAATCTAGCTGACACCGGACTAGACACAGGTTTCTCTCTCAAAACCTATCTATATTTATTCAGTGAAATAGATTTAGCTGAAGAGAAAAAAAGGCTCTCAAACAATTCATTCTAGTCTAAAATAAGCAGTGCCTCCAGAAGAAAAATTGCCATTACAGTAATTTATGTACCTACAGAAATGAGGAAATCTGCTTTAAATTCTATATTATTTTTCGTACTTATCTGCACATGCATTATGATTCTGTCTGTATTTTTCTGACTTATGATAAGAGTCATTTTAATCATTGTCAGAAACAAAAACATCCATGCCAGTGAAAAATCAAACTAAAAGTTCTTCTCTCTATCACAAAATAATATCTTTTGAGGACTATTTTACCACACTTCTGCCTTGTTAGAATGAATAAGAACTTATAAAGAGATCCTTTGGAAAATTACCACTGAGACAGTTACAGTTGTATCATTATAGTACAAAAATGATCTTAGTACAGGACATCCTGTTTTCAATTATTAGGAAAGAATATTAATTCATAACAATATATTCTCTATTCCATTAAGAAGGAGTTTGACTACATACAGAAAAAACACATGCTAAAAATAATGCTAGGAGAATAAAAATGTCAGCAAAATAAACAATACCCCACAACTTACTTATAGGTTAAGAACTTGACTAACTATATTCTGCTAAAATAGAAATAGTATGTAGGCAAGTAGTCATTAGCAATATTTGCCTCTTTCTATGAAAACCAACAGCAAACATTTCACCCCAAAATCCCTGCCTTCCAAAAAAAACCCACCAGAATATCTAGTCTATAAGCAGCTGTGCATAGTCTAGTACATGACAAAAATTAAACATATATGAATACTCACATTCATTTAAATCAGGATACATTTGGAAAGATTATGTTCATTTGCATCAAAATCATGTTTATGTAAAAATTTAAACCAGAAACATAAGAGACAATGCATAAAAATCTTCATGCTCTAAATAAATGGTATTGTAAATATCAAAGGAAACAAAAAATATCAGAAAATATTGCTAAAGAGAACAAATACACTTCAACAAGCAGAAAGCTACCTTGCATTTTGTTAAAGTTCTCTTAATGCAGCAGCTCATGTTTTGTTACTGTTAAATGAATCTCTCAACAGCTACTCTAAATACAGATTTCTACATTATTGTTCTTAAACCCTCTCTCTGCAAGATTTGAAAGACTTAAAAGCACAAGCAGGTGTACAACAGACCAATGCCAGTTTTCTAATCACCTAGTACACAATCCCACAACTACAAATATGAAGACAAATACAACATGCAAAATATTTAAAGGTTTCTGAGGAAAAAAAATACTTTAAGTATTCCATACACACCTAATGTTCTGTGTTGTGAACAAGGTGGAAAGAAGACACTTGCACTTAAATCTTGAAGCATCCCGTCCCGATGAGCCCAGAGAAACTAATTTCTGCCATCAGAAAAGTACTCCACCAGAACACCAAATAATTATGTGTGCTGCTCTAAAGGAAACAGCAAGCCCAGTTCTGGCTGTATGTAGTCTCTCGAGGTACAATAATATAAACCTGATCAATTGCAATTAAAATCTGAACAGAGGCTTAGAACTTGAAGTCTTGGTGCATTAGTTCTTGCCAAAAGCAGATGTGATTGTGAGCTGGAAGCAATTTCTCCTGGTAATTTGTGATGACACTGGGTAGAGCAGCCCCAGAGTCCCCAAAGACAAACTCATCAGAGGCTCTAATGTATGCATGACACATGAGGTGGCTCTTTTAGAGCTCAATTAATTGGGCTGAACATTAAGACAGCAAGTTCAGGACTTTTTTTTTTTCCCCCCTCCAGAGTTGTTTTTCCTCTTTTTACAAGCAGTTTTTTTCCTTACCTTCTGCAAGCCATGTCTCCTGTAATTGGCTCAGATCTTGAAAGAGTTCTGCAAAAAGATGAAGACAAGGATAAAAGACTTACACCTTTAATCTCTTCATAGGATTAAAATATATTTTTCCTGAAAAACAATGTATGTGAATTCTATTTTGGCAGCCAAACATACAGACAAAGTCGGTATTTTTGGGTTGCAGTTAATGATTTTTCTACAGCTATTAGTAAAAAAAGACTTAGTTACTGTATTATTTTATCAGCTCTTGAAATAATAACCAGAATCTTAACCAAGCTCTGTAGTATAAAAGGCTCATTCAGCAACACTTAGAAAAGTTAAAAATTATCATCTTTCTTACAGGTAAACTATTTCTTCTTATCCAACTCAGGCCTCCTCCTGCAATATCTGCCCTCTCGGACTTCCACAGGAGTTCTGCCTGAGCAATAACTGAGTATTTTCATTAGTAAGGTCCTAAGTACCACAAAAATTTTGAAGCAAAGACCTGAGATGCTGCAACAGCAAATAAAAATGGGGAATCTTCTGTACTTCCCCTTGTGTTTTACTTTGCATGACAACAGAATCACCGCTATTTCCTCTGTGCTATACTCACAGGACCTCTTTAAAGTGAAACCACTTTCTCCATGAACTGAGTTTTGCAGCAAGTTATCTTTCTTTGTAATTCACTGAAATCAACTGCTTCTAACAGGTGTAAACCAGAGCAGCATTCAGCTTCTGTGCAAAGCACAGAAACTCAGTTATGAAAATTGTTTACCAAGTAGGATATTTGAACTGACAAATGGTTTATTTTTATTCATTGCATTTTGAGATGGACTTCCTCTTTTACCAGTGCTGACAGAAAACTATTTACATACACTTAAATGACAGAGGCTATTCATTTATCCTGTCGACTGATACCTCACGTTCATGTTGAGAAATCATTTAACTGAAAATCATGAAGTTGTTTTTTCAATCTATCCAAGACTAAACTTTTCCAAACAAGTAAGTAGGGATTTTGAAAAGCGTATCAGTGTGTCCTCATCTTGATAAGATTTATATAGGGTAAGTTTTAGGGCCCTATATACCTTTCTGTATGTCTTTTATACTTGCAAGAGTCTAGGCATAGCATCTATACTGACCTTGTAACCTAAAGAAGTGTTAACAGCTATCACTAGACTACAGTTCTTAAGCTAGAGCCCTATGAGTGGCTAGGGATGGGACAAAATTACGCATCTTTGGCCTTCCAAAGCGTAATCCACTCCAGACTTCCTTAACTGAATTTCCCAGGATTTTTAACCCTACCAGTGTCACACAGCAATACAGGCTACCAGTCTACAGTACAGCTGGAGTGAAAACCAACTGTCTCCGCACCAGTACTCTCGCTCTGGTACCACCAGTGAACACACACACACCAGTGAAAAGGATGTTAAAAGGTGGGAAGGCATGAGGAGAACCTCAAGAGACCTGAAGGCAGAAAACACTGGTGCCATGACTTGTGTCAGATGCTGCAAAGGCTTGGCCTCAATGCATAACATCCATGTGCCACACGTGCAGCCTAAAATGCAACAGGGTAGGTCAAGGAAAGAACTATCAGCTTTATCAGTTTGTTTCCTCTGCCAGTTTGTTTTGCAGTAGTGAATGAAATTCTCTCATCTTGTTTATTCAGAATGAGCTAGATATATTTATCTCCAAAATAAATAAATAAATAGCTCTCAAAAAGCTCTCCTGCATTAGTAAGTAAGGGGGGGGGGGGGAAGGGGGGACTGAGCAGGGGGAACAAGCCCTCACCTTCTGAATCATGAGCCAGGTCTCTGTTAATGAATTTTCTTTTCCTGACATTTGTCGGTCTCTCATTACAGTTTCTCCCACGCGGATTCTATAAACAGGAAAGATCAGTTACTTCAGAAATCTAAGGGGTTGGGGGGTTTTTTCTTCCCATTTAATCAAGAATACTCAAAGCTGGCATAAATTCTTCACATTTTCAAACAGGGAAACGATCATCTTGCAGCTTCTGATTTCTAGCAAAAGACATTGCTGAGCACCTAACATCCTCCAAAAGATTCCTGTGTCTAAATGGAACACATTTCTGTCTATCTATGTAGACATCTATTCATACAGATACATATATAATGTGTTCAAGCAGCAACACAATACCAACCATGTATTTTTAGCATCTAAAGTACACAAACCTACACAATAGCACATAAATCCCCCTGCGCAAACTACGAAAGAGAACCCAGATATGAGATTATAATAGACTGCTTTGTTTCCCTGTGTTACTTATAACACTGCAGTCCTGAAAGCAAGAAAGGAAGAAAAAAAACACAGAAGGAAAAAAAAAGATAACGTTTGCCTCAACTTCATTCTTCTGAGCGTTGCAGGCAAACGCAGCCAGAAACTTTGAATGCAGCTGCTGCTGCTCTTGCCTCTCTCATCCGCTAATCATGTGCATGATTTTTTAATCATCCCAGAACTGTCTTTAAAAGAACATGATGCTTTATTGAAATAACTAGGAAGATCGGCTGATCTTGCAGGCAAAGCTCCCAGATGAAGTCGTCCCTACAGCGGTAACAAAGCAGATACTCTGTCTGCAAAACTCCCCCACAGAAATAAGTCGGAGTCAAGTTTATAAACACCAACTTTGAACTGATCACTCACATTGGTGACCATGTAAGGCACTTGCTGGTCATAAAATCCATCCATTCTGCAGCTCTTCCACAAGTCTTAGCTCAGTGTTTTATTTACTGTGCATTGGATCTGGAGATTTCCTCGGGATCTGGACTCCAATCAGCCTAGAGGGGAATACAAGATGGCTTTTAGAGTTTAAAAAAAAAAAAAAAAGGAGCCATGAATGAACTGCCTGAATTTGCATAGCTAATTAACCTCAAAGAGTCCCATTCATAAAAAAACAACCCTCCCTTCTCTGCCTTCACCTGGGTTACACGCTTCTGCCAGGAAAACAGGGAGCAAAAAAACGCACTTCGGGGCAGCAGCAAGCAAGGCGAGAGGCAGGGTTTTATTTACCCTCCCCGCCGTATTCCCGGGGCGATCCGCGCAAGTGGCAGAGGCAGCGGCAGCAGCCCCGACTCTCGCCAACGTGTGCTCAACTCGTAATGGCGAACGGCGGGGGTTGGCCGCGCACCTCACGGNCCAGCGCGGGGGTCGAGCCTCCTGTCTGCCCTCGGCTCCCGGGCCCAGGGGTGAGTATCGGAACGCGAAACTGCTGTCTTGTTGCGGGCACACGGTGTCCCCTACACCCCTGAGCCCGGGTGGGCAAGGCAACCCCCTTCCCCTCGAGTGATTTACTGTAGAAAACATAAAAAAAAAAGTTTAGCCTCCCTGGCTCCCAGAAGCAACAAACAACACTACCGACCCCCCTCTTCCTCCCGTGCCTTTTCTGGCGGCAGAGCAGTCCCGCAAAACTTGGCGGGAGCCCAGAGGTGAGGGCGACGAGAGGCTCAGGCCACACCGGCAGAGGCTTTGCACCGCTCCCTCAGCATCTGCTGGCATCCCAGGGCCGTCGGCTGGTTTTGGTTGGTTTGTTGGTTTTTTCCTCCTAGCTGAACCATAGAAAGCAATTGTTATTTCTAACTAGGATGACATAATTTCTAGGTTTTGTGGATAGAATTTGGCAACATCCAGGCGCCGGTTCTAGGGATGGTTTTGTTGGTGCAGTGGTGCCAGGACCTATCAAGCTCAGAATTTCTGAGGACTTCCCAAAGAAAATGGGTTTTCTTTGTATCGAGTGGCTGTGCGAGGGCCGTGTCCAAAAAACTCTTCCTTTTCTCTGAACTGCTGAAATGCACCAAAGCAGATTGTGTGGTTTCATAACATCTATATTTGTCCTCTCTTTGAGCACTGAATTCCAGGTATCACAGGAATCAGGTGGTGAGTTTAGGTATTCATGACACTGTCTTGCAGCAAGATACAAAGTTACAGATTTTTGCCATCTGATACAGTTCAGCAATTAACAGGAAGAGCCCCAAGCTAGCAAGACCAACTTTGGCCTCTGCCCTTTCTTTATAGTTGAGGGGTGTAAAGGCAGCTAAAGAGACCTGATTTTGCATAAATTGCCTGGAGTGGTATTAACAATATTCAGGTTACATCTTCCATACTACTTTGTTTTGAAAATTACAGTTGTCTTGCTACATGTATTACTTCCTGCCACAACGGCTGGATTTTCTTCTCCTCCTTTCTGATCTCACAGTTCATACTCACTTGCCACTTGTCCTGACCAGCTAAGGAGAAGGGGAACAGCATTTTCCCCCCCAGTTCTGTCTGTCCCATACTGCCTTGTCAGGGAAAATGTCCACCACCAGCAGCTTGGGTTTTGTGTTCTTGCTGCTTTTGTTTCCACACATGCAACCCAGCACACCTGGAATTACAAGAAAAGAATTATATTCTAAATGTTGTATAAACCCATAATCGTTTTATTGTGTTCTTGGCCAAGTCTCTGAGCTTTTGCTCCTGTAGCCACTTTCATGATATAATAGGGCAATAAAACTCTACAAAATGCTCCTGGTATAAATGAAGTTTCCTGGATAATGAGGCCGTCATTTTGTTATTTATACCCATACCTAGAGTGGATCATCTGCTGAGCCAAGGATGATGGTCTCATGGGAAGGCTGTGGATACAGATCTCTCCCTGGAGAGCATGTGGCCACTTTAACCCCTGGACCAGCAGGTCTGATGAAGCTAATGTTTCCAATTGGCCACCTCACCTTGCACCCATCAATCAGCTCTCAAAGCACTAGACTTTACCACATACTCTTCTAAACCAAAATCAGTGACAGATATTCTTATTTTTAAACAGTGTAATAAAAATTGTTGTCAGACCAGCTAATTAAAGCAGCCTCAACTGAAGTTTCCAAGAGACCTCAGACCCTTCAGGTATTGGGTACTGCCAGTGAAATTTGCATCTCTGGATCCCGCCTTGTACTTCTTACACCATTGCCTGCACCTCACAGACTGTGGCACCATAACCACCTTCCCCCATGGTCCTCGCAGCACACTAACCCATGGCCATGGATTTGGCACCTTGGTTCACAGAGCTGGAGGAGGTCAGCACTCTGCTACAGCCAAGCTTCTCCATGCTCCTGATTGAGCTATAACTCCAAAAGAAACCATGCATTAAAAAGGCGTCCTGGCAGAAGACTGCTGTATCACTTGATATTTCTCCTCACACCACACTCCTCCTTCCCTCATCCCCCTAGCTGGCCCTTTCACACATGCTGGGGAGGAAAGGAAGAGGAAAGCTATTTTGAAGCCCTCTTTATCCTCATCTCTGTTCATCCACTAGGCTGAGTGGTACTCAGGGAAACTTCATTAACTATTAAGAGGTAGATGCTTACAGGAGGTAAAAAAAAACAAAAAACAAAAAAAAACCCACCACAACCACCCACCACAAAGCAAACCCACAGGTCTATTGGCAACCCACTCCAAGGCTGCTGTGGGCATTTTAATTATTTTGTAATTTTGTGTCCTGTCCAAAATTCTTGCAACTTTTGATTTTTTAGGTTTTAACACTGCTCTCAGAAAACAGTACTCTTTTTTTAAAAAAACAGTTATTTTAGTAAACTAAGAAGTTACCTCAAAATCACTTTAATTTTTAGTTGAAAAGACTGAACAGTTTTTACCAAATTGAAAATATTCTTTAAAGTGTGCTGGATTGGTTTTACTAGAAAAAAATGCTTTAAAATTTCAGCTTTTCTAATGGTACTGGTTTAAAAGCAAGATGCTTGTTTTCTTTTACAAACAGACACATTCAATTACACTGTAAACCCTTACTATATATTGAAAATTATATATTATTTCCATTTCATAATGGCAATATACACTTCACACACTTACCTGAAAGAGAACAATGAAATATATATTTCTTGCTTGATTTGACAGACTATGGTGCTACAAATAACTGCTGTAATATAAAAAAAGTTCATCCAGACAGAGCAAAGAGAAGATTTGATAAACACCTGTTTCTCCTACAAAACGTGAGAATTTAACCATATTTTCAAATGAAGAAATAAACCTTCATAATCCGGTATGATAAAATACGAATTCAATATATAAATAAATAAATACTATGAACTAACATGATAATAAGACAGAGAATCAGACAAAAAATGCTTTATACTGAAAAAACCTTTTCGACACCTTCAAAAAATTATGCTTACACACAAAAAAATTCCTTCATTAAAAGGATAGTCACAATTGAAATATAATAGGCAAGTAGATTTCAAAACAATGTTAAAAAAAAATTCCTACTTGTTTTTCTGGAATTGTTTCGCCTAACCATTCCTTCCAGGCATTTCCCCAGCAAATTTGATGGGCCTGATATAGGACAAAAGAGATACTGTCAATCTAAACAACTGTTGAGCAGCAACTTTTAAAACATAGCCTATAGCAGACTCAATAGAACAACAACTATGTGATTGACTACAGCAGAACCGTGACAATCTAACAAGATTTGTCTGGTAAATTAACCTCTGACCACATTTCAACCTCCTGATGCTGACTCTTTCAGCAGGTTAACAAGTGCTTATTTTATCATGATGCAACTGGCATACAACAAAGTAGTATATAATAGCAACATTACAAAGAAAAAAAATGGAGAAATGCATAGGGCAGCTATTTGCCCAACAGCAGGGCTTTCTGAAAAGCCTTTGATCCAAATGCAGCATCCAGGACTGAAAATTTAATTAGAAAAATAGAAAGTACCAGTGGGAAGAAAACACATAATTATTATATCCATATGCTAAACTCTTATATGTGAAATTAAAAGTACATGCAAGTAAGTATCTTCAAAGAAAGAAGGAAAGAAAACTAAGAAGCAATCCCAGTTGGACTGTTTTTAGCATAGGGGTTAACAACACATTGCACACATTATTGTAACTTACAACTAGCATTGCACAAACCTAGAGACCTCCATAAGTAACTGCACTTAAATGCCCATTTGCTTGATAACGCAAGGCAATTTTCAGTAAACATTTATGTACTAGAAAATTATGCTAGCCAAGAAACTTATTTTATAATATTCCATAAACAGTGCAAGAAACCAAAACCCCAGGCAAGTCCTTGATGTAGAAAGGTGAAAAGTACAGTTAGTTTATTTAGGTCATCATAACTAAGACTTCGAACTCTGGGTCACCTATACAAGCTTTAGAAAGGAGAAAGCCTGGTAACTGCCTTGGAGTACTTGTTGAAGCCAAGTAAACTTAGCATTATTCTGGCTCTGCTAGTAGTCTCCTGGGTAATTCCTGCACAGGCAACCCCTGTCATCTCACTGGGGTTTTTTTGTGCCTATAAAGTGAGACAATGACACTTTCCTTCACTTGAGGAGTACTGTTGAAAATAATAGAATGTCTATTACTATTGATTGTGGAGATCATGGCTGCACCTAGCTCTTTGGATTGTCCTAATCTAGCTCCTTCTGAATTGGTGAAGGGTGAAAATTCTGCTAACACTGCATAGTAACTTCAAGAAGATGTGCTACAAACCAGAAGTAGATCATCTAGAATTGTGAACTAATGCTTGAGAAAGAACCCTCAGTTCTACATAGAATCACAACCACAGAAAAAAAGCAGTCCTCTACCTCAAACTACCAGAGAACAACTTAAACAAGTCAATCAAAGTGTCATTTAAATCATTGCTATCTGTCTCAACAATGCTCATTTCTTGCCCAGCTGAGCAGAACAAAATAAAATAAAGATATATTGCTATATTAGGTCCTGGGCTAGTATAAGTCACTGAAAGAATAAACCAAGTAAAAATTTGCTCAGTGAAGTTCCCAGCTTGCTCTCTTTACACTTTCACTCACAAAATGGCTATCACATGATTAAGTGATAATGAAGTAAACTTGAAGTCGTTTGGACATCAGGCCAGTCAAATAATTTGTGCTCAACCCCTAATCTCACAGATGGCTTTAATTTGCATGTCTTCCCTTATGAATACCAAGAAAGAATCATGCAAACACTTCAGAATCCTCCACATGGTTTATGTAAGATTTCTGTCCCACTATAGTTCATAGAGGTTGTAGAAATCCTCAAATCTCTTGATGCAGCTACAGTCTAAGGCAAACACAGAGGAAGGAAAAGGAAGATAAGTGCTTAAAGACTATGTTTACTAAGTTTGTTGGAAAATCTGTTGTTTTGAAGTTGTTGAGTACACATTAAATGGGTTGGTCATGGTTTTAGCCCTCCTGACAAGCTGAAACCCAGAAGACACAAAGATGATACAAAGTGCCCTTTCAGAACTACAGACTCTCACTCAAGATCACTATAGGACATGCTCAGAGCTTGAACACAGATATTAACAGAGCAGCAAGAAGTCTCTAGTAAAAAGCAATACCATGGCTGTATTGACAAAAAAAGAACCCCAAACAAGCTTTTGGACCCAAGGAAGAGACTTACATTAGCCTGTTATTAGCCTGTTCTTTTTGTAGTAACTATGTCAACCGGGCTAATAAAAACCACAATTCAACTGGGCTAGTAAAAATACAACCTCTCTTTACAAATGTTCAGTTATGAATTTTTACAGCTACAGCAATGACCAAAAGTACAACTAGTAGCATATATGGAGCACTAAAGGCTTTTGTTGTTGCTTGTATGGCTATTACGGCTATCAGAGAGCTACCTACAGCAGGCAGTATCACAGTTATGTTAAACTGCATTGCAAAGAGCCAAAGGCAGAGTACTGCTCTGAAAGATGTCTGAGAAGATCATGGAAAGCAGGGGAGGATGGCAATACAGAGTCTTTGGTTGCACTACATGGTGTGTGCAAGCAAAGGTGCCAAAAGAGAAAGTGAAGTTCAGAGATAATGGAGAAAAGCTAGTGTTAGCAAGGTTTAGACTGAGCAATAAACAAGTATTTTACTCATGATGTAAGTAAATTCCTCACTGGAAACAAATTCCAGGTGGGAAGAGGTTATCTGAAAATGGAGTCTAAAATCATACATACAGGTGGAATAGGATGTACAGGAACTGCAGGCCAGAGTACTCCCAAATGAATTGTGCAAGTCTTCACAGAAATAATAAATGTCACAGAGGATATACCAACACAATAACATTTGAACCCTGAAAATTATAAAACATATCAGGCACAGAACATTTAGGAGCAGGAAGCTATCTTTTAATTCAGTGAATTTAATGTGCTTAAAAACTTTCATTTGCACCTCCCAAAATCTGTTAGCAAGACAAGAAAGTATAATTACCCCTGTTTTTTGAAAAAGGAAAACTAGGCTCTTGCAAGTATACCAAGGATCAATAAGAGGGACAAACATTGCATGCTGGGAGGATTTCAGTCATATTCAAGGACTTCATTGCTTCTCTGACCTAGCTATATTGGGTCACCAAACTCAGCTCTGATTTTATAGGCTTCTTCCACATAGGGTGCACAAGGTTACCATCATTGGCAACTTTGCAATTCATTAGTTTTCAGTATTTGAAAAAGAAGGAAGAAGGGAAGAGCATGCAATCTTTGAATGTTAAGAATTCCATTTTTTTAAAATACCATGTATTAATAAGACATTTTTTTCTTTAAATTACTGGTTTGTATTGGATGTTATTTTGCCACAAAGGTTTGTCTGTTTTGAAAAATAAATTATAGTTTTAAATCTCCTGCATTCAAGCAAAGGGAACTGAAAGCAGGAGGTGGAATTGAAGACCCCTTATATGTGACAAGGGCCAGACATGGTCTAGCTCCACGTGCTACCACTGCTGTTACAGCTACAGGTTAACCATAGGGAAGCAAGCAAGATGAGATGACTGCAGGTAGAAGGAAGTAGCCTAGAAAACAAGCATCTTGCTCCTTGAAATATC
Source organism: Bucco capensis (assembly GCA_013396975.1). NCBI lineage: Eukaryota > Metazoa > Chordata > Aves > Piciformes > Bucconidae > Bucco > Bucco capensis. Next base: position 180,000 of record VWZO01019690.1, on the reverse strand, counting down.
TTTCAATGGATCCACACAATTTTAAGATTTTCAGGTCTGAAAAACAAGAAAGAATTCACTGGTAACTTTATTATTGTATATTAAAAAAAATGGTTCTATGACTAAAATAGTACATCTTCTGAGAACCGCTGCCTTAATAAGCAAAGAGCATGTGTACTGTCCACAAAGAGCTTGAAGGATTCTTGGAACATAGTAGTATTTCATGGTCTTACATTGCTTTCTAACACATTGCAGGATAGAGCAATTACTATAAATATGAAAAGCCTTTTTTACATAAGGAATTCCTCATTCTCATTCTACTCTATTTCCTTGTGTGTATTTTTCTATCTATTCAATTTTGTCATTAAAAAAGTATAACTCAGCAGCAGAGATTTTTGAAGCCAATTCTGTTAAATCTCCTCTTTTGTTTCAAACCAGGTGGAAAGCATAGAGGTTTTTAAGATCAGCAGAAAATTTGTTATTTACTCTTTACTGCAGGTTTTTTTTTTGTCTCTCTATTCCTTAGGTTGGCATAGTGTTAAATGGGGTGGTACCTGCTCTACATACAAGTTTGGAAATGCCATAGGCCAAGAGTTAAAAGTAACTGGGTTTTTTTTTGTTAGGGGTTTTCAGAACGTCTACAGGAAAAAATGTACTATTGTGAAAAGGATCCGCAGAAGCAGCTGCTCTTAAAATGTCAGGCATAGACACAGCAAGGGTTGCACAAAAAGTTTCCACTACTTTTGAAAATGAATGTTAAAATAAAATAATAATCATAAGGAAAAAAAAAATCAGTTCAACAAATGCCAGTCAGACTGAATGGAAATTTTCAGTTTGGCAGAATTTCAGAAATTGAATGGCAGAAGAGAGGCAGAAGGATTTGACATTTATTTGCTTGTGTTTCGAAATCACATCTTGGTTGAGAAAGAGGGAAGGAGAAGAAATAAACATCTCTAAGAAAAACAGCAGTAGAAAAGGTAGTTTAACTTTGATAGGACTCACATTATGTAATTATATTATGCCACTCATTTCATGATCCATTTTATTTCTTAACCTAAGATTTAAAATACCATAATCATATTTGGCTTTTGAACATAATAGGCCTCGCTAGCATTCGTTTTTTCAATTTTGATTTGGGTTCATCTTCATTTATTGCAATTTTAGTTTCAAGTGCTAAGTTTAGCTCTCTCTTTCAATGTTAATTGCTGTGTTTATTTTCCTTTTTAATTTTAGAGGCCTGCAGTACAGTTTGAACTGGAGATTAATTAAATTCCTAGTAAATCACATTCTAACAGGAAATGTAGGAATCCCATTGTGAACAGGGCCAGGCTATATTTAAAAAAAAAAAAAGTCTTATTCAGTTTGAATCCAGTACAAGTAAGAACAGAAGCTCAGAATGACATGAAAGTCCTCAGATTTTGTATTTGCCTCAGGAAAACCGTAAGAACGTAAGACTCTCTATATCTAAGGCTACAGTCTCTGAAATCTGGTACTTTATTCAGGGTGTTCCTGTTACAAACTCTGTTGACTCTTTGTATTATCATCACCATACTCTCGATGGTGGCCTAAGCAAGAAAGCTGCCTTCTATTCACATTGTAAAGGAAAGCTCCAATTTACTAGGCACAGTCCTCTGTATCATTGTGATTTTTAATTTTTTCACTTGCACAGAGGAGATAAATGAAAACATATCGTACTTGAAATATGGAACTTTCTTGCTTGCTTTCTCTTAACGTTGATTTACTGACAAAAATGTACCGAGCACTGGACTACGAGTCAAAGAAAAAACCCTCCAAGGAGGACTTTCAGTCCTCTAAGCTGATACAATGATTTTGTTGCCTTATTCTCTGGGCTGGATGTCATTCTTTACTGTCAACTTCTCTTCATAGGGTGTCAAGATATTAATTGCAAAAGCTACAAGATAAAAGATGAAAATTATTTCTGCCTTCCAGGAAGGTTTGTGTTATCATCATCATAGGGACAGAAGAGCAGTAATATATACAAGGAAGCACCTATACACACGGACAGACCTAAAATTATTAAAAATCTAAATATTCCATTCACAATTCTACCCTGACTGGAGTAATAATAATACAGATACTGGACAGTTTGTTAGAACACTCTTGGACAATGCTCAAAAGCTTAAGCAACGAGTAAATTGTTAGAGCCATGCATAATGCAACTCAACTCAAACTGTTGACAACAAGGATGCCACAGTTATATACAAAAAGCCAAATTAGTTCAAAAACCATCAACAAATTACAATGGTGAAATAATAAATTATCTAAATATTTTGGCTAATTCACACAGTAAAAATACGAATGTCCATAAAGTGCAAATTCCAGAGCTAAATATTGACTCCAGAGCAGCAAAAGCATAAAGGGAGCAAACTAAGCCTTGAAGCTGAGAGCTTGAAAAAATTAGAGAAAGTGAAAATAGAAATTATTTCTCTAAAAGTGTCAACCTCTTAAAAACAATCAGTGTCAGATAAATATTTGTTAACAAAGGCAGGGGGAAACACCTACCCCTCCCGTTTAACATCTTCCCACATTTATTCATACAGGAACGTATTAACATCTTTTTATTATTAAATGGAGCTGAAAATTTCCCATAAAGAACTAGAGTAAATACAGCTTCAATTAAGATTTCCTGATTTGTACTATATACTTCTTTATAGAATAAGATAGGGAAATGATAACCAACCTTAAAAAACAGAAGAGCAAATGTTTGGAAATTCTAGATGTTCAAAACTAGCAAACCGTTTAAGAGCATTTATATTTAAAATGTAGAACTGTAAATTAAAAAAAAGGGAGAAACACCAATCTGTTGTTTAGGCTCAAGAAAACATCTTCAGTAGATCATATCATTTCAGGCATGAAATACTTTGTTCCCTCAAGCATACTAGTCAGCAAGCTTTCAATACACACCATGAGAATTATTCATTTTGTTAGTTTGTAAAAGAAATTTTCCAACATTTAAGGTCTTGCTTAAAAAAAATCCCCCAACCACAATTAAAAGTAGTAATCTCTCTTTTCCCCCACAATCCCCATGAATCATCATGATTCATGATGAAGTGATTCAAATTTCATATTTATCAATTATGTAATTTATTTGGATCAAAGCATCTTCTCTTACGCTGATCAAAAGCAGTATGAATCCACTCTCTGCCAAAAGCCTGCATTTGAGTAAGTCAAAAATCCCTTCATCATCCAAAGAGTAATTATTCTCCAGCCATATATTGTTAACTAAGCACCAGCTCAGTGTCTGACTTAAAGACAGTTCCACTACACAAACTTTCTACACATACATAGATCAAATGTTGTCCATTTATCTACTTGATATCTTCTAGGCATTTGAGTTCTCCATGTCTTTGTCCTAATTTTCACTTACATGAATATAGAACAATTTGTCTATACTTAGAGCCCTTTGCACTAGCTAGTTAAAAACCCACTTTTTCCTCTCACAGTCTAAAGAGGGTCGTGAGAGAATTTGTTGGTGTCTAGGAGTAATTATTCTGTACTCTTCTTCTTCTTTACTCTTCTGTACTATTCTGTATTCTGTACTATTCTGTGTTCTTCCACAGAGAGATAAATTTGCCCAGATGTGCTTTCTGAACTATCATTTCTGATGCAACTTCAAGACAACTGAAATTTTGCTTCTCCAAAGAAATCAGAGAGTTGAAACTGAATGTCAAAAAAAGGCATTTATGAACAAAATTTTTCCTTAAAAGGGCTATACCAGGACCCTGGAAGATCATTCAGAGTTTAAAAATCAGAGTAGAAATACTCCCAATCCTTCTTCTGTCTTGCATCAGCACACAGAAGCTAAAGACTTAGAGGTTTTGTAAGGCATTTCCTTCCACTGTTCCTTTACTAGGTAGGACTATACACATAGTCTTATTTCCTCATCCTGAAAGACTAAGAAAAATACAGAAGAAAAAGCTATGGCAAGCTGAGAAATCAATATGGCTTCTTTCTATTTTCTTCCATTTTACATAAAAAAATTTGTACTCTCATAGAAAGTAGAGAGATTGCCAAATGTTTAAAGATGTTTTGTTGATACATGTTGCAAACTTCCCCAAGCTTTGCTTTTGTGGTACTAGCTAGTTTCCCCAGTTCTGTTCTCATTATCTCTGGCCTTTTACTTCTGTAATAGATCACAGAAAGACAAGTGCTTGGTTTCTTATTGTGGGCATCTAGGTGATTGGAATCTGTTAGAATCTGTTGTAAATTTTACTACTTAAAAAAACAAAAACCAACAACCAAACAAACCAAAAAAACCCAACCAACCAACTAACAAACCTCCCAACTGGATTGATTAACTAAGTATGATCCTAAACATTGAGACATATGCTACTATTTCATTTGCTTTAATAGCTTAAACTAGGACCTTTTGGCATCTCTAATCCTCAACTGTTTTATCTGTTGGGTATGGGGCAGCTCCTCAGCACAGACTTGAAATACATGTGAGACTTTGGCTCATACATATCCTATCTAGTCCAATTTTTTGTTAGTTCAGTTTGTTCTCTGTATCACTGAATATTGTTTACTATTGAGAACTGGGGGGGGGGTGTTAAGGATACTCAGTCATGGGCTCGAAATATGATCCCTTTTCTGCTCTAATAGTAATTAATCTGTGAAAGTCTCATAATTACCATCATGACTCTAAAACCATTCCACAGCCATTAAGAAGACATTTTTTATTGTTTTCAAATCATGCCTTGCAAAATTGAACATTTCCTGTGTGCTGTTGCTTATTTGATTATAAGTAAACCCATGGAAAATGCTGAATGGGTGATTGATCTGCAGCTCCACTTTTAGGTAGATTGGATACTCCATGTAGCAGGCATTCTGGTGTTTTCTACATCATGTTTTTCTGGTTTCACCAGAAGTATTTTGCTGCACTGATTCTCAGTTAAATTCATTAGAAGAAGCTCTCCCCCCACCCGCAGCTGAGAAGTTCAGTTTCAAGTATACCAAAATGTATCAGTAATTTGTTTTTCAAGGAAATCAATTCCTGATTTCCTCCCATTTAAAAAACAAACAAAAAACCAAAACCAAACCACAAAAAACACCAAAAAGCAAAAAAGCCCACTACCCAAGTCTGAAAAATATCAAAATAATTTTGAGACTTCAAAAATACTAGGTTTCTTTTAGAAATTACCTTGATGCTTCTTAAAAATGTTTGAAAAGAGCAGAAATATTTTTAATTACCCTAGATGATATTACTTAAGTTTATAGATATTTTTGGTGATTAAATTTTTCAAAATACTATAGCTGTCCTGAAATAAATTCACCTTTTGTGCTTTTGGATCTGCCCCATGAAAAGTCAATTATTCACATAGTTTTAACCCAGGATGACCAGCAGCTACAAAGAGGGCTGCTGGCCTAATTTCCAGTATATGGTACAGTAACGAAAGGTGATTGAACTAGTGCTTCTGTAATTGTTTTAACTTTCCTCCTTACTAGCAAAGAGCAACTGTAGACTTCACTGATTTCTTCAGAGCTGAGGAAAGGACTTGATCTCAGGTCACAAAAGATTGAGCTAGTGTTTGTACAATTCCTTCAACAGCCTTAGAAAAAGGGATGTGATTTCACCGTTTTCCAACTAATGGTTATATCCTAGAGGCTTTTGATTCTGCAGAAGGCACCTGATGATACAGAAGTAGTTTCTGCATAAACTAGCTTAGGCTCTTCAATAGTCTTTCCATGCCACTTTGCTGCAACAGCATGTTAAGTGAAGAATATTAGAGATAATTCATTATAACTTCTAAATATTCCTCATTTATTCTGTGTCTTTTAGCAATGGGTCTTTTGCTGCATGTGAGGAGTCAACTGACAAGGTTGTGCAAATTTGGAAAATGAGATTTTGCAACCTCACTCAGAAAGCCCTTATCAGAGTTTAAATTCAGAGTTTTCTCCTGGAAGTACAAGTACCTCCCTCATCAGAGCTAACAAAGACCAAATGCTTCTGGCATTACCTTCAAAAAAACCCTAACAAGGCAACAACAAAACTACATCATCCTGTAGGGATGCTAAGCACTTTGGGAAAATGCTGGAATGGCAACTCAAAGCAGTATCCACATTGCACATTTAAAATGTAGCAGGTTTATATTAGGTTTAATATAGCAGAGAAATCTGTGCTGCCAGTACTGTCTGACAAACATCCCTCAGCTTTTCCAAGGGGAACCCATATCTAAGGCAAGAGTGCAGTTGAGTCTTGATGAGCATTTAGGCTTGGGTTTCTGAGCAAAAACTGTCAACAAGAAAAGTATTTTTGCCAACTGTAGTGGTGCTTCTGCAAGACCACTAAAACACAATTTATTTTTCAGTCTGAATATAGCATTTCTTATGTTTGTCATGCTTTCCATATGGATATCATCTGCTGTTCTGAATGTTTAATGGTGTAATCTAAGTATATAGAAACATGTTCAGAAGCCCTCTCTTATCTCTACAAATGTCTCCATAATCAACTATTGCACAAATATTACACAGCTTTAGAGTAAAACACCAAACATAACTCACCTCAGCATGAATACAAAACCACATTCATCCTATTTATCACTGTTAAGATAAATTAGAAAATATCAGAATGACAAGTGAAAAAACAAAGTAGCTGGCTTACTTAAACTGATGATGATAGTGTCATATGCTGCTTATTAATAGCAGGGTTTTTTTAAACAGTGGTATAGTAACTGTTAAAGTATAAGAGAAAGAGCTATCAAAAATGTTAAATATCAGATGAGCCACATCTAGCAGCTTTAAAGAAAAATTTTGAAAAACCAAAATACTCAACAAATTCACTCCATAGTCATCAGTTGCATGACTTTTGGCATGATCTGAAAGGATTGTTTCATATTTTTGAGGGGTTTTTGTGCATTTTTTGAGGGTTCTTTACATTACTTTCAAAGAAAAAGAAAGGTTAACAATTTTGTTGCTTTAATTGGTCAAATTTAGTGATTGGCCTTTGGAGAAGAGAACATTTCACTAATACTAAACCAAAATTTGCCTTCTCAGTACTGTTTTGATAAAACAGTCTTTATTTTCATTTTATTATTGACACTAGTCTGATTTTCTAGCCTAATTCATAATAATTTTTTTATTCTGGATAAAATTTCCATAAATATGACAACGATGCAGAGTGAGTTCAGGACTTTTTTGTCTAGGATGACAACTAAAGGGATGTCATTGGTCATACCCAGTGGAACTAATAGTAGAGATCTAGAGGTACTGAGACAGTACTAGGAAAGGACATACTTGTCATATGCAATTATTTAGTTTTGTGCTAAAGGAAAGGCAGCAAAGCTTTAGGTTTTCTATTGCCTTTATGATCACAACCTGGGAAAATGAGAAAAATTCTCTTGGGCAAGGGGGAGAGCATGAAAAAGGGAAGAGATGTAGAATATCACCTGAAAAAGCCTGATTTACAGGAATTACATATTTTTTTTTCACCCAGGGAGATGGACAAAAGGGCATGTGAAGTCTATGTTATCATATCAACACTAGACAGTCAGATGGAATGGGCACAGACAAGAAAACATGTACTTGACATTTTTATAGTTCTCAAATTTTGCTTAAGATTTTCATGTACACTTTGGAAATTGAGTGAAAAGTTTTGAAATATGATGATGAAGATGACAGGAAAAACTTTTTCTCGCATTTCAAGTCAAAAATGAATTTTGGTGTTAGATCTCAGCTTATATGCACACCACACACTACTGACAAGGTGGTAGCAGTGACCGTATTTAGACTTCAGCTCAGTTGGGCTTGGCAAGCTATGCTAATTGTGTGTTCCAGTTGCCCTAATTTGCCTGACATTTAAAGCAAGTGAATTCCTGAAAGTGAAAAGAGAATGCAGTTCAAATGTTTGTGAATTTTTATGCAATATAGTGTATATTCCTCTTACTGTATTTGACCAGAACAAGTGTGTGGGTAGAAACAGAAAGAGAGCAGCAAAGTGCATTGTACCTCCTAACCATATCAAACCAAACAGACTCACAAAACTTTCCCATGCTTCCCAGAAACATCACCCACACAAGGAACACAGGCCAGCATGCTAAGAGACTGAAGCTGGGACCTCATCCCTGCAAGTAAGAGTCCTCACAGATTCGCAGTTTCAGTGCTTCCGAGAACATATCTTAGCTCTTTGGCATCCCACAAGTACACAGCCGTTTTCTGTTAAAAAGTCCCAGCTGTAGAGTAATCAGCATACATTTTAATCTGTCCATTCTCTGCTGTGAAACTGCAATAGAGCAGAACAGATCATTTTAACAAGCATCCACTACATTCAGTTTTAAACCTCACTTGAAGCAGTACTTCATTTCTGTAGATGATAAAGCAGTATACCATACAGAGATGCAACAAGTCTTGCATCTCTACTGCAGATTAGAGAGGGATTTACTGGGGACAGACAATAGGGTAGGATAGTACCCATACCTGACAATACTATTCAGAATCATTATATAATAAAGAAATTGTATAAGACAACAGCTAAGATGCTGCATGGCACACCTTCCTCTGCCCTCCAACACTGCAGCCACATCCATCAAGAAGAACTATTCTCAAGCAGAGCAATTCTTTAGAGTACAGCCAAATAAGATGGTATCTGAAAAAGTGCTGTATATTAAGTTCCTTAATACAAGGAAAAAAAAAAAAAAAGCCCTAAAAACCCTCACCCCACAATAAAAATCTCTTCACAGTATGCTACAGGCTAAACACTTTTTTCTAGTTTGACATCTGTCTACATGGATGAGTTAAAAGGGAAGTGTCTGTCAAAATCTCTAATGATTTTGAGAAACATTTTAAGAAAGAAATTACATGGAAAGAAAAGTGTCATTTGTGCTTCACATTTTCATGTCTATTGGGTGTTAGAGACTCATGTTTTTAGATACTGTTAATAATTGCTAAACCATCTCACTCTTCTATTCTTTTGATTTGACTGCACTTCAACTGTAGGAGTACTTCCTTGGGAGGTCATGTGTGACATACAACCATAAATATCTGGCATCTTTTCCAAAGCATGAACTGTTGTGCATCTTCTAAACTATACAAGCATATGAACTGCATCTTGAGAATCTTAAAAGTGCTTAAAAATCAATAATTGAGTGTTTTTTATGAGCATCATCAAGTCTCTAGTGATGGCTTAAGAGGACTTTAAAAAAAGGTCATTGTGTAATACTTGAGAAAGTGTAACTCCTCTTACCTTCAGCATTAAAATACCTCTTCATCTTAAAAATAATTGCATAATAATTGCATATGAAGCAAATAATTTACTTCCATGTATAGATAGTGCATATCAAAATAATGTTCATTGTAGGATGACTAAAATTTCACTGTAGCTATTAATACAGAGATACATGGAAAATTATGGTGATTTTGCTTTTGTAAACAATATAATCCAAAAACATTTCTGGTCTAATTCTATAAAAGACTAAGGGCCTCAAAAATTAGTTTAATTCATTACACTGTAGTTGACATATGGTTTCCAAATACATAGAAACTGGTCCACTTCAGACCACTGTAACTTGCTTTAATCTTAGAGCCATAGCTTTCTAAACACATGCAGTTAAGGTCAAATGATGGGTTTGTTCATGCTGACACATGGGCTATAACCAGCTGTTTAATAAGCAGTGATGCAGACATGACTCCTCCCTCTCTGAAGAAGGCTTTAGGAAGGTTTACTGGACTCATGGGGGGAAGAACATAGTTTCTGGGTGCCAGTTAAGCTTTGTTGCAGCTCTTCAGCTGCTCTGTTTATTCAATTCTGTACATTCATTGATACCTAATTCTGGGTAACTTCAAAATAAGAAGGAAAGGAGTTGTCTATTCTATTGAATTCCTCTAGACAAACAGAGCATGGAATGAGGAATTTGTGATTTTCAACTTTAGCAGCAAATCTACATATCCTACTTTAAGCTACCAAGTTTAATTGTTCTGCCCCTTAGATTTTCACATAAATCCATATTGGTAGAAACATTTCTGTTAACTTCAGAAGATTTTGATTACAATGAAAAGAAACCTTCATACGCTCTGTATTTTTATCTTTCCAGTACACCTTTTCTGAGGAATATTTACCCTAATGTCACATATAAAATATTTATATATAAGCCATACACTTTACTGCTACATTAACTTTTGTGAAGGAATTAAAGTAAAACTTAAAATTCACTTACAGAGACAAATTTGTAGCATTGTGTAGGTGAAGGTGGCGAGCTGCTTGTTTGAAGCTAATTTGGAATGCAAGATATATTTTGCTCTAATAGAATTGCAACATGGCATAAAGGATAATCTATTCAAGTTTTACACAGTGCTTAGTTTGTGTTCTACACTCCTCCCCAAAAAATTATCATATGAACAAAAGCATTGGCTTTCAATATTCAACTATCTCAGCTTTTGTCATATCATAAACATGCTTCTAGTAATTGTTAACACTTAGCATAAACTAGTCACAATAAGAAGCTTGTTTCATCAAGGATGCACACTGTGAAAGTGGCATTTTCACTGGATAAGAATCCAGTGTAGCACTGTTTCTCTAGAGGACATGGCTAAAATGAAGGGATGCCAGGCAATTTTGTGAAGTTTTTGCTCTGAAGATGCTCTCCCTCAGACTGGCTGCAAAGGGCCACATCCCCAGTAAATTGCTGAGGATATGCAGAGGAAAGTGAATTGGATTCTCTTGCAAAAACAACATAGTATCATAAAATGGCTTAGATGTGTTAGACATATACATTCTTATCTCAGGGACATCACATCATGTTGCAAACTAATAATCACTACAGATTATACTATGTCAATACACTTCAATGCAAATTTCAATACCTCTACTCTCAGTCCTAAAGGTCCTCTCCAACCTAAATGATTCCATGATTCTATGATTCAGTGTTCCATGTTTCTGCTTTACACCAATTATTCCAAAGGAAGGCCTTCAGGAAATATGCAATATAGTGGCACAGAGGTAAAGAAAACAGTGTTGAATTTGGTATAAATATAATGCACACTAATGAATGGTTCTATAGAAATGTGCAGCAGTAGTTTTTAAAGCAAAGCTGGTTTATTAGTTAACATTTAAACTTTCAGTAACTCCATTCAGAATAGCATGGTTTTTTGGAAGGCTATGCTGTATTAGAACAGCCAAATGCCTGTAAAATACCTGTTTGGGGTAAATAGGACTGCATGACTGGCTGATCAGTCTCTACAATGTGCAAAAATAAAATATCACCCCCTGAAACTTTATTGCTACTGCAATTATTGCTGGTGCAATGACATATTGCTATTGTAAACTTATGATGCCAAGTTGTGCCTGATTCAGGCAAAACCTTAAAATACATCTGGCTTTCTAATGGGAGAAACAACTTTGTGCTTGAGTTTGAATTCAGGACTGGAGGTACCAATCTTAAAGAACAGATACTCAAATTGTAAAAGACAAAAAGGACAAGGAATGCCAAAATAAAATAATGACATAAAATTGTGATAAGTTTTTTCATTGTCTTCTACATTGTTTCTCTTTTCAGAACAGAATTTGCTTCCATCCTTTATAGTGTAAAATGCTTATCACAATCTCCATGTAGACAAAAAAAAAAAAAGATATTGTGAGGGATCCTTATCAAATGTCCTTCAAATCACTGATTTATAAAATCTAAAGCAGATTTCACTGACTAAACCACTGAAAATGCTGAATGGATCCATCAATACAAAAACATGACAAAGAAGAGAAGGGTGTGCTACAGGTGCAGGTTTACTTTTTTTTTGTTGCTCTGTGGACTGAAGATGACTGCTTTTTTCTTACCCTGTCAAGTTTAAGTAACAAAGGAATCAATACATAAACACTTAGTAGAGAACTAGAAGGTGAATGATAAATGACAAGGATCAATTTAATAAAACCTAGCAGGCCACAATAAACATAAGCCATCTCAAAAAAAAAAAAAAAATTAAGAGGTGGTTTGCTGAGTAAAGTGGATGTTATTGTTTTAATAGATTTTAGTAAAGGGTTTTATGTAATCTATCCGGGAAACTTTATAGAAGAAATAGAAAAATAAGGGTGGAATACACCTCAGGAGGACATCTAGCTCATCCCCAGGTACAGCCCTCCCACCCCTCAAATCCATGCCTAGCACATTTATCTAACCAGTTCCCAAAAAACCTCTAGCAACAGACTCCACAATCCCCCTAGGCAAACTCCTGTGCTTAACTGTCCTTTACAGCAAGACTGTTGTTCTTAATGGTCACACTAATCACATCACTTCTCACCCTATCCAGAAACAAAGAGCTTATTCTTTGCCTTTTAACACCAGCTTTTTAACATATAGAAGCCCTAATGTTTCTCTGGAATCTACTGTTTTCTATCCCAAACAATCTCAATTCTTCCATCTTTGCATAAACGCACAGTTTTCTAGACCTCAGATTCAAGATAAGTAGCCAAAACACAAGGGGAGATATTGCAGATAGAAATATGAAATAGTACTTATTTCAATATTAATATCAATAATGTATAGTTATATATTGAGAATAATGAAAGGAGACCATAATTAGGCATGCATTCCACCATGAGGACAAATGCAAACTTACCTAAGTCTTACAACCTTCGCTAGATTGTCTTACAGTTTATGCAGGTATCATCTCCTTACTACAGCAATGGAAGTCAAAAATGAGGAATAATGACAGCAGCTTTTTTCACAGGTAGGTATTTATAACTGCCTGCATTCAAATGAAGATTATGTAGCATTAGCTACATATGGAATTTAAACTAAAGTGGCACATAGATCAAATTTACATGTTACACTTTTTAGAAAAATATATTTGAGATTTAATGTAAATGATTCAAAGTTTATCACAGTTGTGAACTATACGAAAAAACTACAACATAAATCAGTACTTACTAGATAGACAAAAGCACCTTAAGAGTACATGTAATTAGACATGTCATGGGATTTGTGTTATCAAACACTACCCTCATCATCCTTTGCAGAGGTTTTGTTTTTCATATAGCAGTTGCTTTAAACTCCAAGAAGCCAAATTCTGACATGAAAATTAGCCCCAAACAGGATTTTCTAATTACTATGGTTTTCTACTGACATCTTTACAATTGTAGTCAAATGCAGTATTACGTTTACTCTGAGCCAGCTTCTTGAAAATATAAGAGAAACACACTTTTACTTTCCTCACTTTATTTCTTGATCTTTTAGCCATACAGAGTCACCTTTGGCTACTATCCTCAGGATTTGACTTGCACTTTGTAGCTTTACTCATGGGACTAGTCTAGTTAAGGTCCACAGCACTCTTCCTGCCACTGAGCTTACTAAGATAAAGTTCTACTACAGGTACATAATTCATTTATTGTAAAAAGTGAGCATTTCAAATAGAATGTGTTTGCACAGTAGATATCCTAATGACCTTCTATGCATTATATGATTTCATTTTCCAAGGCATGAAGTAATGATTCAAAATTACATTGGCTCAAGTCTACCTATAGATGCCATATATGACAATGAAAAGAGACTGAAACGTCTGCTGCGAGTGCCAATTGCAGAGTTCCATATATTTCCATTGATATTGTAATAGATCAGTGTGTCCTACACTTCCTCTCACTTCTCAACACTATGATGTCAGTGGAAAAAGTCTGCACATATTTTGGCTACTGGAAGTAAAGGAAAAGACAAAGGACATTTTTAACCAACTGCATGTTTAAAATGTAAATATTCAGCAGATTTAGATTGGCTATGTTACTAGTCTATCTAAACAACAGAAATGGAGAAGTTCAGTATGAAAACTTGCTTTATATAACCAATATATCCTGTCAGTTATGTATAGACTGCTGGTGCTGATTTTTTTCAAGAAAGAGGGCTTTTTTTTTTTGCTTCTACAGTAGACATATTGAGTGATAGATTGTGATTTGGATTACACACACACAAAAATACCCAAACACATGAATAAGAGAAAGAAGGTAAGTAAAATCTTCCTTCTGCTTTCCAAAGTAGCTTCCTACAACTTAGGGTTTTCCAAAAGTAATGAGGAGAGAGAACTTCACAACTGTTATCTCACCCATCCAAATAGAGAAACAGTGATACTGCTCTGACAGTATCATACATAAAACATCTCAGCCAATATGTAGTTGGTATACAAACTCTTTGCAAATGGTGAAAATTTACCTTGGCCAAAAAAAGAACAACTTCTGCTTAAGGCACAGGCCCCTTCAAAGCTTTTGCAGTGTCAAAGACCAAGGTAGCCATAACAGATTGGATGTAAGAGCTGCAGGTTAACTTTCACAGAATGAACTACAATGCTGCAAATCTGACTCTGAAACCCTTCATCTTCCTTGGCTTAAGTGAGACCTTTAATTTAAGTTTACTTCTGGGCGTTTTGCTAGTTAATTAAATGCAATGTGGTAATGCAAAGCCAATGTAGATCTTTTGTGAGTAGTATTCTTCAGTTAGAGCACCTGTTTCTCAGATGCCAATAGCTTCTTCAGGATGCAGCAGCCTCCAGCATTTGGGGGTGGTGTGACAACATATATGGAGACAGAGGTATGACTGTAACCTGAATCTTGGTATAGATCTGTCTCCTTCCTACCTTATCGTTTGTTTTCATGTCTCTTTACTGCATGCTGTATCTCACTTGGCTCTTACTTTCTTTATATTGATGGAGACTTTGAAAGCCAAAAACCACTGCAAGGGCAGGAAATGCAAAGTGTGGTCACTTTCTGCAACCTATTATAAAATAAAATTGCTCAGTATCCTTTGTGTAACATGAGGTTTCATTTATTGATTCAGAGTAGCATCATCATACCAGAAAATTCTGTAATATATTGCTACCTTTCAAGAATACAAAGAAAAAAATGAAAAAGAAAAAGAAAGAAAAAGATAAAGCCTTATTCTCTGTTTTCTATTAAAGTCTTATCTGCATCACATAGGATACATCCGCAACTGCAAATAGCCAAGAACTCATCAAGCAGACATCATCTTCCTCTGGACAAACTCCAAAATGATACCTTTAGCTGGATCATCATTTGTATGTGATGTAATGTGGATATTCCTATGTTTCCTACACTACTCTAAGGTAGATACTTCTACTTTATATCTGTTTACAGTAATCCTACATATTCAAGAAAATGAACAGGAATTTATTTTATTGAACCATGTCTATGCTAAAGTAAAAAAGATGTATAGAAACAAATGCGTTATAATGGTCGATAGGAATGTGCAAACAAGATAAAAGCCACCTCATCATATTCTTAAACAGCTTATTCCAAGTAGTAGAAATACTTGGCTTTTAACATAAGTTATCTTTTCTCTAAATTGCCTTTCTCTCTAGGCCTTTTTACCCCATCTCCCAAAGAAACCCTTGCATCCGCCAAAGATTAGGCAGACAGAGAATGATAATGAATAGGATGCCATTTGTTCATATTTATGAGGACATCAGTAACTGAAGAATAAATAATATTTGGATATTCTAATTATGTAAGTTCAGGGAATGTTCATATTCATAAACACTCCTTTCATACTATAAAGGATGAGAGCCTGTGCTCTTCTTCCTGCATTCCTAGGAGCAATATCTGATGCCCATCAATCAAGGACCATGGTAATGTTTAATGGACAAGGTAATTTTAAAGCAATCCACAGCATTGATTACAGTTGCACATTTTAAAGGACTTGAATTTAAAGTTTTATCTTGATGCTGGTGTACAAACAGGTTTCAGGACCTCTCAGCACTTGAAAACACTATTTTACACAAGTCATTCACAGCTTCCTGATGGAACGGTCAAGGACACCAGTCAAGAAGGCTTCTCAGGCACAAAACCACACTAATTCATATTCTTCTACCCACAACTTGCTGAGAAGGAAGTCAAAGCAGGTGAGCAGAGTAAGAAGTTTCTGAAAACATTACTGTAGAACAGCCTTTCTGTGCATCTCTGAAGATTATTTGTTGTGCTAACTTTCCAGAAAAAAAAAAAGTAGATGATCTCTAGACAACCTTACATTTAGTACCCATTGCAGACAGAATCTATAAGGACTTTTTAATACTTTTGGCAGACAGATCAAATGGCTGTGAACACAAAAGGAAAGGAAAGAAAACAACCCAAATATCCAGTATAACAACAAAGCTCTCAAGCATGACCCTATCCTCCAAGAGGAAAAATTAGAAATTCCTTTTGCCTAGATTTTCAAATGTGTAGGTTTAGATTTTTTTATTTAACTAACTTACACTCAGCTCTACAAAGAAATGGGTAATCTGCATATTAGGTGCCATAAAGAAAAAAAACTTTAAAGTATGTCCACTACTATAAACAGAGGAAAAATGTTTTAGTTAAAGCACAGAATGAGAAACAAGGGGTTCTACCTGGTTTAAATCCACCTCAGAAGATGACTTCTGCCATTACCCTGTTTTCTCGTGTACTACAATCACAATCTGTTAAAACATGCTTGGCATACATACAGATACATATACACACAGAGAGAGAGAGAGAGATCTAAAGTATCACATGTAATATATGAAGTTTTTAAAAGAAACTTCCTCTAGTGAAAGGTGTAATTCATTATAAATGTCTAGCAAACAAACATCTATCTTGCTTTCCAGTGGCACTAAAATTGTATATAGAACTAAGCAATACTCTTTAGGACAAGATAATGCTATAGACATAACTGTTCTTTAAAATTCCTAGTAGTTATGTGAAAATTTAGTATTAGGCCTTCCAATTTGGTAAGCAACTACCTGATTTCCATTGAATGACTTGGCTCTAATCTCTACAGAATGCTTGAAATTTTTCTCTTTAGCCTTCAGATCTTTGTTTCCTTTACCACCAACCTATAAATTTATCAAGACATTCATTGTAGCCTTACCTGATATTCAACTTTTATTGACTGTCTGCCTGAGGTTTTATCGATGAGCAGTATTTATTCACCAAAAAGTATAGTGATGAAGCAATAGCTATGAACCTCTGCAAGTTTTGCCCTGCCTTTCTGAGAAAAAGCCTCTAGCTTTATTCTTTCCCCCTTCAGTGACAAGAAAAAAGTTGCTTTGAAAGCAACTGTTATTTTCAAAGTTAAATATGTTGTTATCATTCACGTAGCTTAAATGGTAACTTTAAGATGCACAAAGAATGAGAGAACAAGTACTGTATATGCATATCTGTCATATTTTAAGAAAAATTGTGTATAGATGTTAAATAAAGATTTCAACTTCATTCATATAAAACACATATTGAAAGTTTTATTGTGAGAGTGTAAAGGACCAGCAGAAAATAAGACAAGATGTTTAATACTATAACAATGCTGTAACAAAGACCATAAAAGTTACTGAGCAGCAAGCCCAAGGAGTTATTTCCCCTTGGATGGTAATGTGTGTTAGGTCAGTTGTCTTTTTCAAAGCAGAGGGTATTTGACCCTTCCAGTGAATAGAGTTTGCTGAATTGTTTCCTGTTTCAGAATCTGTGAAACCACAAGGTGAACATCCTCAAGAAATCTGTGTAGGTTGAATACAGCCAAAGTGGATGCTTCAGGAGCTGCTTGTACTAGAAGAAACTTGATTTGCAATAGAGTAAGTGTTGAAAGATCAAAGATCACGAAATACAGACAAAATAACAGCACAGGCAGTGACTCTTCTGCTTTATAAGTCACAAACCCCATAAGAACAAAAAGGTACTTGGATTCCTCTTCTGTGTTACAGTGGAAAAAAAAAAATCAAATAGAAAAGTGTTTCTCTTTGAGCAAAAAGCATTAAAAGAAATAAAGCAAAAACCAGTTGTACTAGTTTGTTGCTAAGTTTTTAGCTCAACAAAATAAATATTGCTCAAGTAATGAAACAAATTGTACGTGCACAGGTGGTAAGGTTTAAAAGATAAGGAAGGAAAAAGAATAGGCTTTTTTGAAACTGAAGTTTCATTAGCAAGCTTCACGTTCTGGAGTTTCAGCACTTTCTGTCTCTGGTTCAAGGTACCAAATGCAGACCATGAGGTGATAACAATCAAAACATATATATAGAAGTCACAAAAAAATGGAGTTGAAGTATGTGTCACAGTCTGAAGGCAATTAAATTACACATTTGCTCTTGAGGCATGCCTTTTCATTGTTACTCGATAGACTGTGTTGCCCACATCCCCCAGTTCCATACACGTCTGCATATTAGATGCCATAAAGAAAATAAAATAGCTTTAAAGTATGTCCAATACTGTAAACAGAGGAAAAAAGGTTTAATGAAAGCAAGAATGAGAAACAAGGGGTTCTACAGTTTAAATTCACCTCAAAATAAGAATCTGCTGAATTGTGCCCAACTCCACAAAAATATTGACAATATAACAAAGTGTTGTAGACAGACACACATAGTTGCTGTTTAGGTATTCTCTTTAAGTGCTTAAAATTAAATTTAGAACTTGAGTTTAGATGCATTGTTCAACATTTGAAATGTTAGGTGAAACTGTACTCCTGAACTGGAGTGTTTGGAAAGGTATTTGGTTTAGTTTCAAGTCAGCAGTTGCCTGTAGCAACAGTTATACATATCACATTACATAAGTGTTCAATTGTTCTTTACTCATTCACTTTCAAACTAATTTTCATAGCTTATTGAAGAGAAGTAAGATCTGAGACAGTTACCAGTCACTGAAGACAAGTACTTTGAAGAGTAAAAAAGATGTTTTTTCTTTCTAGTCTACTACACATCTACTAAGACAGCAAAATTTTATATTTTTTTCCCCAAGGTTAGAGTTTAGGGGATTTTTGTGTGGGGTTTTTTTTGTTTGTTTAGTTTTTTTTTTACTTTAAAATCTCAATTGTTATTACATTTTTGTGTCTTCTTGACTATATTACTGTGGAGCTTGACATGCTTAGCATTCAATTATTAGTGGCCAGCACACACCCGAGACAAACAATTGGAACTAAACTAGTACCAATACCTGTTGTACCTGCTCTGGGAGCATAAAGTTTGCTAAATGCTGTCCAAAACTTCAAGGCAGTCACTGCTGTGTTCATGAAGTTTGAGTCCATCATGTTCTTTTGCTGTATGAGTAGGAATGACATATGTATCTGGCACTTTCATATATAACTTTTTATTAGCTACAGTGTTGTACAATAGCTTTCTCAGCAATACCAGAGTTTAGCTAGAAATCTTGTGGCTGAAATTTCCATTGAAGTCTATCTATAGCTCAGGAATGTTAGTTTGGTTGGTAAAATTCTTGAATTATAGCAGACTACAACTGAGCTTACCAGGCTATGCATGACCTATGTATACAGGGAATAGGTGAGCTGTGTCTGTGCAGTTGACTAATTTAATTGTACAGGAGACACAGATATCCAGTAGAAAATGTTCACTCCGCAAACTGAAACAAGCACAAGGGAAAACACTTTCTCAAAGAGAAAAAAAAAAAAAGGAACCCACTAGACCCAACTCATCCCTAGGTTAAAATAATGTTTATCTTTCCACTGACTTCAGGAAATGTTTAACTCTGTGTATTCAGGATACTTTGGATTCAACCACTTCAAATACAAAAGCTATAGACTCTGAGAGAGCTTTCTTGCTTCTGATCTACTAAAGTAGCAGCTATCATCTTAGTATGGCTATTGTTCTCAGCAGGATGAAAAATCTCACCCTAAACTGAGTCTATATTTGAAGTCTGAAATCTAAGGATTCTGTAGTTCTCTGTAAGAAATTTATCTGTGTCACACTTTGCACATCAAATATACTTGACTCAAAGAGAAAAAGAGATGCCACAGAGGCAGCCAAGAATCCAAAAGTTAAACCATGTCCTCCTTAGTTATCATCACCAAAAAAAAAGGGAAGTAAAAATTAAATTTGGCTAATAGTTCTGTGGAAGCAAACAGCAGGAATGGAGCTAGCTGACACCACTGCAAAGTGATACAAGAGCAAGCCTCTTAGTCCCTACTGATGGAATAAATAGGTACATCCTTATTTCAATAAGTATTGTACACCTGATGAATAGGAAAAGAGCATTCATACATTGTGCAAAGCTGCTTTAGAAGCTTAAGTATGCAATGTGTTGCTATAAATACTCTAAAAAGAGAGAAATATTAATATAGATGAATATACTAAAAAAATTTTTTGAAACTGAAGTTTCACAGAATTTATGAAATAACAGGTATCAGAATTTATCATTAAAGACTGTAACCTTTTGGAATGGTTTAATTAAAAAGAGACATATAACTGCAAAAGTTCCCCATGCTTATTTTAACTGAAGGTATATGCTCTTAAAGTAAAATCCAAGTGCCTTTGACAGGTAAGACTCAAGCCCGCTGTGTGACCAGTCAAACTTCTAATTATTCACAGAGGGAAAAACTAATTTTGAGTCCTGCTCCACCAAAGACCCTCACATATGACACACACTTGAAAGATAAACAGCATGAGTATCTGTATATCTCAAAGAACAACTAGTGAGCAGAGTCCTGTTCTCATTGTACACCCTATTTAAGTAATCCAATTTGTGCTGCTGACCTGATGGAAGCTCAAGGCAAAATCCAGCTCTTTCATTTCCACAGGTCCTTTTCCTGTTCCTTTCTACATTCTCTTGACTAATTGCAAATGCAAGGGAAGAGAAGTCCACTGTGTCTTTGTAACAGAAAGAGAGAGATTGTCACAGCTTTTGTATTATCCAGAGAAATAATGCTCTTATCCCTCAGCAGCATTTGATTTCTGACTTCAGTGACAAAAAGCTGGGAAAGGACCAAATGAAGTAAAGGCATGACTTTGGCTCTGGTTCTCACTACAACTATTGAGTCCAGTAGATCAGAGTAAAAACCTTTTTGCATGAAGAGGTGAAGATATGTTTTCCTTCCTCATTGGATGAGGAAGAAAAAAAAAAATCATAGGATCACAGAATGGTTTTGGTTGAAAGTGACCTTAAAGAACATCTAATTCCAGCCTTCTGTCATGGGCAGGGATGCCACCCACTAGACCAGATTGCCTAGGGCCCCATCCAACCTGGCCCTGAACACTTCCAGTGATGCCACTGGGCAACCTGTTCTAGTGCCTCATCACTCTGAATAAAGAATTTCTTCCTAACATCTAATCTAAGTCTCCCTTCCATTTTAAAACCTTTCCTTCTTGTCCTATCATTATCTGTCTGTGTGAAAAGTCTCTCACCCTTTTTTATAAGCTCCCTTTCAGTATTGGGAAGCCACAATAAGGTCTCCTCAGTCTTTTCTCCAGACAGAACAACCCCAACTCTTTCAGTTTCTTTTCACAGGAGCAGTGCTGCAGCCCTCTGCTTATCTATGTAGGCCTCCTCTGGACCCAGTTGAGCAGGTCCATTGATGAGGCTGTAGTTTCTTGTCTAATTTGCTATGATCTAAGATGTTCCTTGTGCTGGTCAAATTGTAATTTATCTCTGAAAAAGAGATTTTAAAAATAAAAATAACATCCCAACACCACCTTATACAGAAAAGAATCAAATCCCACATATCCTCACAGTCTATTCTATGCCAAGAGTCCTTTAGTTCCCTCACAGCACTGCTCCTTTGGAGGATTTAGCTCCTGTTTGTGGAGCACGTAGTGCACAAAATGGTGAGACAGCAGCTGGACTGCACTACAGGGCTTAGATCTCTTCCAGTGACCACAGAAAACTTCTAAAACTCAGAGAAGAAACAACACTGAGTCATATAATAAACCA
The DNA here is from genome assembly GCA_013396975.1 of Bucco capensis. NCBI lineage: Eukaryota > Metazoa > Chordata > Aves > Piciformes > Bucconidae > Bucco > Bucco capensis. The sequence continues at coordinate 158,417 of VWZO01019690.1, read as the reverse complement.
GCTAATTAACTCAGTTCTTAAAAATTTGCTTAGGAAAAAGACAAATCTGCAGCTGATTCTAAAACAAAAGGGATCAAATAAGTAACCAAAAATGCAAGAATGAATGTTCCTGTTCAGTAGTGGAAAGGTTCAATTTGAAAAAGTAGAGAATGTACTTCCCCCTCCCCCCAAATTAATGGAAATTACCATTAAATTACCATTACCATTAAATGGTAATACTTTTATTTTAAAGGAGTGTTAAAATTGAAAAGGTAGAGACATTGCATCAAAAACTACTCAAAAATCTCCTGCAAGTTTTTATTAGTAGTTATTTATTAATTTTGCCATTTTTCTAGATTTGTATTCTCCAATAATATAAATTTCTTTGAAATTGTAAGGCTTCATATATTAGTCAACAACTTTAAAATAATGTTCTAAAGGAACACAAAGCACAACTCATTTTAATGGATCTATAAGCAGCTAACATAGTTTTGGATGAAGAGGAGAGACAGCTTTGATAAAAAAAAAAATCAGAACAGTTAAATGCTACCACCAATCAATGGGGAGACTAGAGATAAGATCAAAATGAATTTGAGAGATAGTTTGGGGCTTTTTTTGTAAATAGGAACAAATAAGATACATTGCAACAAAATTGCCAAAATGCACTTATACCAGAAAGATATTCTTAGCCTGAGCAGTGAAGATTACAATCAATTACTTGCAGTGAGTAAATATCTGTGTTGTTACGCAAAAGTGAAATACAATTCCATGAACTTTTGCAAAAATTTTCAAAAAGCTTTAGATTTATTCTTGGAAAGACAAAGAAGCAGAGCACTCAAAGACTTAGAGACTGAAAGTGATGAAAACATGAAAGGTAATCTCTAAGTCTTACTGCCAGATGTTTGTGAATTAAAAGGTTCCAGACAGTATGGCAGACATGCAGTTACAGAAACAAAAAAAAAAATATCCTTATGAAGTCTGTTTTCTCTCTGATTTTTGCCTTATTGTTTTGATAGGTTGCTAGTTTAATTTTTTTTTAAATGATAGAGGCTTCCAATTAACTCAAATTCTCCCTGAGGTCTCTTGTGCACCTTCTGAGGGGCTTCTCTTTCAGTTTTCTCACTATTTAGTTTTGCTTCAGGTTTCAGAAAACTGAAAAAAAAAAATTCATTATGTACTCAAAACTTGCAGGATGCTGTCTGCATTTCTGATTGGACCAACACGCCTTCCAGTTCAAAGTCAACAGCAGGCTGGAATAAGTCATCGCTGCATCAAAGAGCTAGGAAACAGAAGACCTAGGTCAGACATAGCATTGAGGTAAGAACATTTGTCCCTTGATTAACTTTTTTTACCCCAGCAGTTATTTATCAACATATAAGCATCCAGGGTCCTAGCTTCATTTGCTTGATGAATTTAACCTATCTTTCCTATCTGTGCCTAATAATGTCTAACAATCCCATTTAATCTGCCTTAATGGGAACTAAATCTTTTACTCAGCTAGTTAACATGTACTCCTATTCATGCTGTGTACCTAAGCTATGGAGATAAAAAGCTAGGAAGAGGAATAAAAAAGTAAAAAAAAAGATGAAGTGCAAGGAAATTTCTTTCTGAAGAAAGCCGTCAGAGAATCTTTAAATCTGTAAAGCTGCAGACAAAATTCACCTGAGCAACAATTCACCAATCCCTAAGTTCCTAGACATCAAGATCTATTTTGATATGTTGACAACGAGGTGTCATTTGATGATGAAGTTCACCAGAGTCAGTCTTGGAGGGATCTAACTCCCGCATGGATGGTAACTACTCTCTCATGCACACAAGCAAGCAAATAAAAATAGCTAATTGAGCTATTTCCTCTACAGAAGGGGAAGAAAGAATTATTGCTATTTTTATCTGTAGTAGCTAAGTACCTTCTGATTACTTACAAAAATTTGGGTCATGAAATTCAGATAAAAAGAACCACCTCTTTACAGCAAAATACCTGACACGTATTGAACTTTAAGAACAATGATAGACCCATTGTCTTCAAAAAAAGCACTCACACACATAAGTGCTCTTTTAAAATCATTAATCAAGATACCTTCTCCATAGCTAGCAACTATCTTGCACTGATTTTAGCAAGTTGAGGAAATATTTAACATTCTATTTGATGTATTTAAGGGAAGAGACAATCCCAGCAAAGGCGAGTTTGCTCAAAAAGAAGCAGAATTTTCCAGTCAGTGCAGACAAGTGACAAGGATAATGTTGTGTCAAGACTGTTTCCAGAGTTCAGGAATCCACTAGAAATGTGATCTGTGAAGTCTGTATATTTAGAGGCTCAAAAGTGAATCTTACACTCGATAAGATTTGCAGTCAGCACTTTTCCCTAGACTACTGCCAGTCTTTGCAATACCCTTGAGTAACTCTACCTTTTTGCTGCTACAAGAGATCATTCAGGTTTTTCTAGATGTTCAGCAACTGGTGAGGAAAGCTTTGAGCAGCAGAATAGATAAGAGGAACATAAACACAGAACTGTGAAACTGCTATTTCTTAGATGCTTCAAAATTCAGTTATTCTGCTGTGAACTCATGTATGAAAATATTTTGGTTCCTTCAACATAGAACAAACATTTTGGTCTCAAGTTGCTTTGTGAAACATAATCTGGAGTAGTTTTTCTTGTTTTGTTTCAGCAAGAACATGAAGAACAAACTCCAACAAACCACAATAAGAGTTTTACTGTTTGTTTTCATGACATAAGACAGAATATTATTTTTCAAGTCATGATATAGTCATACCTTATAAAGCACAAAAGCTTTACCTGCACAGAGTAATTTGTTGACTGGAATCTCAGATAACCCAGGCTAGCCTGGTGCAAAAACCCAACTGCAGTGTCTCATTTTCATTATCCCTGTGCTCACTCATGAGCCTGGTGCATCCTTTGGTTCTCTGAGAAAAGACATTGTTGTGTTCTTTCCCAGTCTCTCAATCAGTTATGTATAGGTGGTTTTGGGGAGAACTAGAGAGTCACTGGAGAATCCTCAGCATTCAGAAAACTTAGACTATATCTTACAGCAAAGTTGTAATGTTGAAATGCATAGACTCTAAAGCAAGTCTCAATCTCCTTAAGCTGTTTTTCACAGAGGGTGAGGAAGATAAACATGCAAAATGTAAATAAATAACTGGAGCTCTACATATCAGTGACAAAGTTATGGAGATAGTGAAAGTTTGACATGATGGAGGACTGCAACTGATGGATGACAGACCATTTGAGGAAGAAGTAGACAAAGCCTTCTTGAAAAACCTTGAAGGAGCCTTGTAACTGCAGGCCCTCTTTTCCAAGGAGGACTTGGACACACTGATGTCTGCTGGAATGGGGACATCTCAGGACACAAAGAATCCACGAGATTTATGGAGTATGTAGAGACACATTTTTGCAGAGGCAGTGAAGATGTAATGCCTTCCTGGTACAGCTACTACTCAGAAATAAGAATGACCTGGTTCAGAATGTAGTAGTCAATGGTAACCTTGGCAGAAGTGAGCAGGAAACAGTAGAGTTTAAGAACCTGAGAGACATTAGGAAGTCAAACAATCAAGGCAAACCTGTAGACAGAATCACATGGGCAACTGCCTTGAAGGACAAAGGGACTCAGGAGAGCTGGTTGACCTTCAGTAATTGTCTCCTGGAAGTACAAAAATTGTGTATTCCAGTGTGCAACAAGTCAAGTACAGGAAGCTAGCTTGGCTGAACAGGGAACTCTTGACTGAGCTCAAATGCCAAAAGGAATTGTATAGAAAATGGAAGCAATATTAGGCTACCCAAAAACATTATAAAAACATTTCCTGGGCATTCAGTAGTAATTTAGGAAAGCCAAATCTCAGATGGCAGGAGATGGAGGAAGCAGTAAGAACCTTTTGTTATCTTGGAAGAAAGAGGAAGACGGAGTGTAGGCCCATTGCTGACTGCAGTGGAGAAGCTAATGACAGAAGATGAGAAGATGAAGAACATACTTTGTTTTAACTTGTAAAGGCTTCTTTCAGGTCTGCCTTTTAAGTCCTGGAGAACAACATTGGGAAATGTATTATTTGTGTTAAAATGAAGAGTGAAAGACTCAAACCGGATGTACAAATCCATGGGACCAGATTGATTGATCTCATAGGCTGCTGAGAGAGCCAGCAAGTTGCAGTGGGACATACTCTTCTGCAGTCTCTGAAGGGACTAGCATATGTGGGAGCTCTCTGAGGCCTGGAAATAGATGGAAGTCTCACCTGTTTTAGGGAAGGATAGATTTAAGGAACTACAGGATAATCTGTTTAACCTATGGAGTAGAAAAGGTGCAGTAGACCTCATTTGTAGGAAGGGATTTTCCAGTTAGACATGAGAAAGAGATCTTCCCAAAGATGATGGTCAGATATTGCAGTAGAGACATAGCAGAATCTCTATCCTTGAAGCTATTCAAAAAACTCTTTTGTGATTTTAATTTGTTATTTTGTGCAAGAATAGTTCACAAAAATTTGCAAGAACTACATTACTAATAAAAACACAAAATGGAAGCTTCCTAGTAAAGCTTTGCAACAAGCAATTTCTTTTTGAGAAGTTCAGAAGTCCTGAAAATGTTAAAGGGGGATATTTTTTTGAATAAATTTAGCAGAATTTAGGATATGAAAAGCTCAAACTACAGTCCTACTACATTAAAAAAAAGTATGTATTCCCTTTGTGGTAGCGAGTTCAACACGTTGGTAAATTAGACAAAAAACCCTGTCAGTTAATAAGACTAACCAAGCCTCTCAAACTAAAGACACTTCTCTCTTTTCCTTTAACAAATCAGTTACTGATGGCTTTGAACAACTTGTGTATCTATGAAAAATATATGTGAAGCTCATGTGATGGTACAAAGGAATTTGAGATTTGGATGCCAACTCATTTGGGTGTCTTTGAAAAAACAGGAGGGGGTGTTTTTGTTTTTTTGTGGTTTGGGGTTTTTTTTGTGTGTGTGTGTGGGAAATGAGGTTGTTTGGGATTTATTTTTTTTTCTGCCAGTACCAAAGGTCATTTCACAATGGGGAAAAAAGTATCCCAGATTCTGTAGCCAAAGTGTTGCAAGTGACTACTGCTTCATCTGTCATTTGCTCTATCAGTTGGCATTCCTGCAGATAAATCTTAGTGCCACGAGATGAGTAAGAAATTGGGTCCAATATAGTATGCTAGCAGACTGATTTTTCTCTCTCACACGCCTTCATATTGAGTGGGATGTGACTGCCAAACCAAATCCAGAAGAAACAGTGGATTTGAATGTTAGCAGAGATGGGGGGGGGGGCAAGGAAAGGGAATTAATATTATCATTAAAGCAGCCTGCTTTTCTAACTCCATTTCAGATTACAAATATACAGCTCAAAGATTTCTGTCATTTTACACCCTCCCTCCCACTTGTACTTTTTGTAAAAAGGAATGCTTTGCATTCTTAGTTATGAAGACAGTATCAGTGCAGTAAAGATTATTTTAAAGGGAGGAAAAAATCAGGTTTAAAGACCAATCCCATAGTTCTAGGCACTGAAAAGGGCACCTCAACTATTTGTAACATTTAAACTTAAGTACTACATTTATAGCAGTTTTCTATTCATAAATAGAAATGCATACATTGCTATATATTTATATTTAATAAAATAGTATTCTTTTGCTAAGTGCAGTTAACTCAAATGCAGACCAGATTCCATAATGTGCAAGTCTCTTGTGAAATGCTGAGAAACACTTCTTAAAAAAGTTGAATAAATTAAATCTTTTGTAAGCAATACTTCCTCACTTCACACACTTTGGCTTCTGTTATTAAACTCAAGTATTATGAAGGACAGTGCCACTTGGGAAAACTTTGATGTAGATATTGATCAATTCCAATACATGACTTCAGAATCTCATTCTATGCACTAGGGTACTTTAATTGCAGCTGAGCACTTGCAAGCTAAGTGTTTAATGTGACACAGGCATTTCACTCCCCTCCTGCAGCCCTGTGCTCTCCTGCTTGACCATCCTGGCAGCTGAGGCTGAGGGCTTGACACAAAGCATCTCCTTAGCCTGCCACAAATGAGTAAATTCCTCATTTCTTCAGTTGTCAATTACAACTTCAGTGAAACCCTTCAATTCACAGAGGAATCCAAGTCCTTTCCCTAAGGCATTTACTCCCCATGAAATAGACCCTCTATTACTTACCCCC
>VWZO01019690.1:26499-152224 GCA_013396975.1 Bucco capensis | reverse complement strand
CCCAAAAAAAAAGAGAAGATAAAAACAAAACAACACACTCTAGGCTTGCTCCAAAGTATATTTGAAGAGCACCTTTGAAAGGAAAGGATACTCTCTACCCCAGTATATCAGGCCTTTGACACTCTTGTAGAAACCGCAGGATGTGGGCACAGGTCCTTTCAGGCAGACAGGCTTTGAGGCTGACTCTCACCATGGAAGTGCCCCTAGCTCCATCCCACTTGATAGCAGAGTCGCACAGGCACCCTTGTCCTTATAGTTTCATTTCCCCAAAACCTTGTCCACTTCTTTCCCCCTCCCTTCCCTCTAGTTGAATTCTCTCTCCAAATTTGCAAATCGATTCAGGCTTCAGAAAGTAGACCACTTGCCAAATCCCATCGATGTACAAAACCTCCACTCAGCCCCGTTTAAAAGGCCCACCCCATTTGTATTCACTGAGAATAGCACATCTCCTTTCACAGGGGCTGGGACATTGTCAGCCTAGTGCTAGTCTTTCAGCTGGTAATAAATCAACTCCACTGACTCTGAAGCAACTATTCCTATTTACCTCAGCTACCAACCTGTCCCCAGTGCCCAAATGTCGATCTAAGGAGTTACTATCCATTTCCCTAGAATTCCTCCTGGGCATTGATTGCTTCTCCCCTTCCCCCTTCACACTCCCATCTGAAGTTGTTAGGCAACACTAATTTTAACAGTGAAGATAGAGATCCTTTATAACAGCTTTGGTGGGCAAAGTAAATATCAGTCATTCAGAATGGAAAGAGTATATAAATAATGACAGATAATATAGCTGATTGATCAAGTTTTTCATAAGTCAGTGTGAGAAATGCTACCAGTATTTTGTTAGAATAAAGTGAATGAGAGATCCTTAACATCTTCCCTCTTTTTACAGTAACTCTGGACATATTTGATTATTTTGGTCAATAGACAATTATAGACAATTTCAAATTTTAGAGATCATCTACAAATAAATATATACATAAATACACATATATATATATATATACATATAGCTTGTATCTTATTTCAGCTGAAGTGTAGTGTTCCTCAGAGTGATTTGTTTGGTTCCTGTGCATAGGACAGAATTTATATTTAACATTTCATTAAAAAAATAAGGGATGGGGGTTTGATTTCCTTTAGCAAGTCTTCCAGTCAGGTCACTTATCCTGAGATAGGATAATTACTATATAGACAGTAAGTTCAACTTCTTAAGGGTAAGCTTTATATTCTCTTTGTTTTAGTTTCCCCTCATGCTGGCAACATTTGGGATACATGGCTCCAAAATAACTAGGTATTAAAACATGCAAGTCTTTATTTTGTAGGTAAAGTAGTGAACTCTTCAACTAGTCACAGCTTCTAGAAGATCTGTTAACTTGACTTAGGCTATGTGATAATGACAAGAATAGAAAGTTTAAAGTCAATGTGCCTTGCTCCGTATCAGTGGCAAAAACTTTTGATTTCCATGGCATTTATTTTCTTCAAGTACTTGTGATTATTATTTCATTTTGAAAGTCATGTGTGCTACTTCTACCTGTTAGAAACAATTCACACTGTGTCCAACTAAAATGAAATCACTGTTCTCTAGGATTAGCTTTCAGAACTATTTCCACTGTGCAACTCCCCAAAGCAATAAAACACCACCACACTTGTGAGATAACTAGTTTTGCATACTAAAAGATTAACCCTAGTGTCCTTAGTCAGGTAAAATCCTCTGTGCTTGGAATTAGAATTTTACCATATTAGGAACTACAAGGCTAAACAACTAAGCTGTCTCCTTAACCTGCTGTTATAAGAGCCCCTTTTGAGTTTCTGTGCTAATCTAATAGCTCTTTTGTTAAACTATAGAACAATAAGAGGTTTTTTTATGATTTGTGTTACATTGTGGAAACATTAGCAAATGAAATAAATGTGAATTTGGCTTTCTAGCACTTAGAAGTATTCACTTTGAACTGTAAATTATTTATGATACTCAGAGAAACACTTTGTAAATAACAGGAAAGCGTCAGAAATCAAATGCAGATTGTGGTATTTAGTCTTGTCTTGCCACAGTTAACCATTTCAGTTCCACAACACGGTACAATAAATCAAGCGTGTCTTTTAGGCAGCTATCCTAAAGGAATTAGAAACCAGCAGAAATAAATGAAGCTGTCTACAAGTGACAGCTACAAAGGGAAACCCAGAGAATGAGGGGAAGAAAAAAATAAAAGGTGTTCCTGTGAGCAGATGATAAAGCAGATGCTGTAAAACAACAGGGGGATTGCACCATTTCTTCTCCAGAATTGACGATCGTTTGATAAACAGCTAGTCATGCTCCTGGAAAACCCTGTCCATCAGTGCATATCAGTACAAATTAATGATGACATGTCCTGATTAAACTTGCTGTGCTGTGAAATGCAATGCATTATCTGCATGGCAGTAAATGAACGAACGCTCACAGGGAACAGGGAGTGAAAGAACAAGCAGAGCCACACATCTCAGGTTAGGTCCTGAGCCCTAGCTGCCTGTGGTGAAGGAGGTGTTTAACTGGCAAAATCAGTACTGTCTCGTGGGTTTTGCAGGCTAACTTTTTTGTTCTGTTCATTAAAAAGGAGTTGTCTTGATAATGCCCTTTCTGTAAAACTAAGTCAAATTTCAACATCTTCAGTCAAAATTTTGTACCCCTTCCTCAAGCAAACCTTAAATAAGCTTGCAGTCTGTGTACATCAAAAAGTCTCTTTCAAACAAACCGAATACTACAAATGTAGTGGGGTGACATTACAACATCTAACAGGAACTTTTCCCAAGTAAGAGCTAAGCAATTTCTCAATGAGGATCTGAGCATTCTTTCAGAAGTTAATTTTCTAGAGTCAAAGGAAAAAAAAATTATACTTTTAATGTATTTAAAAAAAAAGAAAAGAAAGAAGTTGCTTAAGTTTATTTGAAAGACCCTAAAACCAGAAGTTTCATTTGTCTTTCCTCTTCCCCAACACACAGGATGAAAACCCTTTTGTAAGAGCTAGCTATTTTTCTTATTTTAAAAACCACAAGTCATGGATTTAACACTGCTTCACTTCACTAAAGCATTTCTGACATAACTGATAAATAATTCTCTCTGGACTTGAACAAACATTGCTTCTCAAGGAAGACAGGTCCACTGAACAAAAGATCTCTTCTAAAACAGGTAGGTCACCTTGGGGATGGAAGGCAGACTTTGCAACTCATACAGCTGCTGAAAGGAAGGACCCCTCAAGGCAGTAAGAACACCATTGCCAGTACAGCTAGCAGAGTCTGGAATTTCTCCTCACATCTGCAAAACACATTGATGGTGGTAGACTCAATCCAGATGGCTAGATGAAGTCTGAAATATTTTTCAGAACAATTCTTTATCCTGATCTTACTTTACCTAACTAACATTCCAGGTCAGACTTCAAATCTCATGTAAGTCTAGAACAATTTAGCTGATAGCTCTGGACTTACATTATGATGAACAAGATTCCAGTTGAAATGTCATAACTTCTATAGAGAAAATGCATAAGGCAGCAATAGTGAGATTTCCTCTATACTTTCATTCAGGGAATAGACAGCAACAAATAAAAAATTGTCTTGGGAGAAGAAAAATATTTAACCCTTTTAGTACTAAACTTCCTCTGTACACACTACCTGGCCAGCAAATTAAGTGGAAGGTGAAAAATGTCCACATCCCTGCCAAAAACTACACGGTAAAGAAATACTGCACAAGAATTCTTCTCTGAAGTTTTAGATCCTATGTTTGGAGGGCCTAGGAAGAGAGGAATAAGCTATGTAAGAAAATGTAAAGCAGCAAGGACTGCAGCTAGATAGTGTGATGCAAAACACCCTGAAATTCTTTGTACAAAAAGGCATGGAACACCAAGAGCAACCCTCAAATTATTCTTAAATACTTATCCCAGTAAAACGTAGGGTTTTGTTAGGAAAGGTGCCAGGGCACGAGAGCATATTAGAGAGGGGGATGGAGTAATTAGTACTATGTAGATTTAAGACATGCTTCCTTCATAAAGCAGGCCAAGGAAGTTGCAGAAACCCCTGACTACTCTGTTGGCAGGCAATTCAGGTGGCTGTAGCAGGCTAGTGTACCCCTCACCTGGCTGTCTGTGACTACCAGAGTAGTCCTGGCACAGAGTGCCTTCAGCTTGTAGGCAGTCTTTAAAACAGAAAAATGCAATACAATGCAACCTTTTTCCCCCCCCTCCTTTCTTTCATGTGGACTTCAACCTACTTCTTTTATTTCTGAAATACAGGTTTTAATTAAAGATACCTTCTATAAAATGCACTGCGCTTCAGCTCTGTTGCAAATAACACATTAATTTCCCCTGACTCCAAGTAATCTTACTTTCTCTCTTTTATCCCTGAACACATCTTGCCTGGGTGAACACCAATGGGAAATAACAGGTGGGAGCAACAAAACTGAGGTAGTTTACTGGAAGTTATGACAAACTCTGCATTTTGTTATTTCTATTATTTTTAATATATACTTTATTCTTCCAGACTTGCCCCACTAAACTTAAGGAATGAGCCTTAACATGCAGCTTCTCACTGTAGGAATGAAAACAAAGCAGTCACAGAAGGTAAAACAGTAGATAAAACATATCAAAAGAGACAAGTATATGCTCTGTTCCAGAAATCACCACTACTGTGCTACCCTATAGGCTATAGGGAGGAAATCTAAGCAATTAATCTTTCTTTGTGAACTCAGGTAGTCATATTTGGCCCTCAAGGTCCAATCTTGCATGACCATACTACAGTTAGGGTAAAGTTCCTTGTACATTTACCTGAAAAGTCAAGTCAAAATCCAGACTGTGATCATCTTTGCCTCTTTCTTTCTGATTCTGTCACTGATCCCACTATATGTCACAGTTGTCTTAGTCAACACAAGAGGAATGAATGAAAGTTGCAGAACAGGAAGTTGAAATTGTGACAAAGCAAACTTTCTAGCTGGGTTCATGTTCCCAGTAGATCATGCGCAGATGGGACATGGGATGTAAAAGTCAGCAGGCTATACATGCATCTGCCAACAAAGAACCATGTTGAGGTGTTTCTGTGCCTATAACACTTAAATGATGTAGCTGTGGACGACAACCCCTGTTGTGCTAGATGCTCTAATACCACAGAACATGGAGCTCACTTCCCTCTAACCCTAAAAGAAAGCTTGCAATTTGAAAATAATTAAGTACAGAACTGCAGGAACATGCAAGAAAACAAGTTCTGATTTCTGTGGTGATTGATGAAACAGGGTATTTTTGTAGATAGTTAAAGGAAAGATTTGAAAGAAAGTAATGGAGAATCTTTGTGGATGTTTCCAGGGAAATTGCAACTGCATATAAGAGCACTATGTGCTAAACCCCAAACATCTTTGCTTTAAAATCTAAACCTACACATTACAGAAAGTCATCATGGCTTGATTAGATATAGATCATATGAATAGGTACTTGCCTTTGTACTGAGCAGATTATACAGAATGAGAGCTCTAAACATAGAACGATTTTAGGTATAGATATAAAAATACCTTTTGTTAAGGTAGGCATAAGCCACTAAAGGCCTCCTAAGTGAAGACAAATAGCCTGTGCCTAATGTAACTAGAAGGGAAGGGGGTGGAGGGGGGAAAAGAGTCTGAGAATGGATCCTGAGAGAAGATAAGATTGTGAACTGACAGACTAGGAATCCTTTAGAGGAGAACTCTGGATCTAAATAGGAAAGAAAGTTTACAAGGGCTGTGACCGAGATCAAAATAACAAGTACTTTAATTAGAAGTGTATGAACAAAGCAAAGGAAGTAAACTAACAGATGCAACACAAAGTGATGGAAAAACAAACAAACTTCAAAGATGGAGGAGAATGCAGACAGTCAGTTGTTATTTTATGACTGAAGAGATACAATAATGATGAGCCAGAAGTCAGAGAAATACTAAGTAGCAGTTCATCCTAACAGCATGCATGGGAATAGCTGACTGAAACTTAGCAATAACGGAAAGCAAAGAAACAAGGCAAAGAACCTTCTACCTTCTCTTACACTCAGGAGGTCCATACAACAGTTAAAATTACTAATTGAAATAAGTATTCTCAGTCCTCCTTTACTAATAGATTAAAGCAACTGGTTAACTTAAAAAAATTCACAATTCTACATACAACATTTTTCTAAAGATTAAGACTAGATTTCAGTATTTTTTTTTCTCATGGCAAATAACCACAGTTCTCCCTCAGACCATAGTTCTGAAGAAAAAAAAACCACCACAAAGTATGTTTTGTTGTTACATAACACTGAAATGAATAAGCTATGAGAATGGCTTTATACTTTAGGACAGCACAAGCTTGAAGGTGCAAAAAAGGCTGCCAGAACTGACAAAAAGGCAGAGTACACAAATATTAAATGATACTGCAAACAACAACGCTGTAAGTAAATACAGGAGGTTGAAGATGTACACACTTTGCATAGCCCTGACATAAGACAGGGCTATTTGCACACACGCTCACTTTTAAAAGTTGTTTTAAAAACGTTTTTATATATAGCACCTAGCACTGGATTTTTAAGCACTGGCAAAGGCCTGACTCACCACTGCGTCACTGCTGTTTTAAGCATAAAGACAAGAAATCCAACAGCAGCAGCTACACTAGGCAGAAATAATTAGGAGTGGGTTGTGTTATGCTGTACAGACATTTGGTTTTGCAGCACCGTGTTGGGGCCTCTTAAGACAACAATATAGAATTTGGTACCAAGCCATTCCAAGTCAATATTTTATTGAACGCGGGAGCCCTAAAAACTAGGTTCAAAGCAACTATTTATTCACTGAAGTTTGGTGTTACATTACCCCAGCAGGGTGATTCAAAGCACTAAAGGTAGATTTTAAGGCTCTGAATAGTGAGAGGAGAGGGACATTTACACATAGAATCCATGAAATTTACATGTGAATTGGAAAATGCAAAATACAACTCTGTGTGAACTCCACCTAGTTGGAGCTTCAACATTCTCAAGCCTTTGAGATTCAGAGGGTGGAGTTTAGGGACAGGTCGTTAACTGAGCAGGACTCACTTCTCATATTGCTTATAGCAGTTACAGAGTTTGCCTCAAAGTTCAAGTCTTTGATTTCTCCCTTAATCTGGGAAATTATAAATTTGCATTTCTCAGAGTAATAGCTAACTATCAATCAATAGAATTGTGTAGGTGAAAATATATTCCAGTGTGGCATGTTGAAGCTAAGGCTTTTGGAGACAGAAATACAAGATTGCTAAGCACATAGGAGAAGAGGGAGGAAGACATAAGTACTGAGCTAAAAAGAAGAGACCTAGTGACCTGGTTTCCAGGCCAACAGCATGGGGAAACTTTGCAGGTGCAAGCATTCAGCAGGTTTTTACAGATGTGTGAATGCAAAAAAACTTCTCAGTCTGTCTTGGACTTCTTTGCAGACATTTCATTTGAGACAAGAATGATGTTCTGAGCCTTGCCACAAGACAGCAGGGATAAAACCTCAGCTCTGTGACTGCAACGGCAAACCAAGGATTTCAGAACACCTGGGATTTCACTTCCACATTCCTACCCCAATTTAACATTGTCTCAAACCAGGCTATATTTTAATCATAATCTCCAAAACTATGACTCAGTATCGGATTCTACATTAGGACTTTAAATGCTCTCAAGAGGATCCACATTGGTGCAGCAGAAGTAGCATGACACACAAGTTATCTATATTATATGCTGCCATCTCCTATGCAACTCTTTTTTTTAATGTTGACTATTCTTGCCAAAAAATACTCACAGTAGTCATTGTAGAGCTGTGTTAAAAAGAAATATTAAACAAAAATGTTTTAAGACCTTAAAGGAACCAAGTAATTAAATAATGACTACCTCTGTGTTTCTGCATCTTGCAAGTAGGCTGCTTCTAATGAAGAAAAATTAACAGACCACTTTCTTTATGTAAGAGGAACCAGATCTGACAAAATATTCTCAGTCCTTCCTTATAGAGTTGTGGCTGCATATTCTGATGAAGTTCATATAGTATCTACTCTCCAAATTCATTTATGGACAAGTAAGAAAGAAAAAGCAAAAGAGTTTGTAATATGGCCAGAAGTCCACTCTATTGCAAACTTTTACTGAGAAGAGATGGAAGTGGCAGTATGAGATTTCTCTTTCGTCTTGCTAAGGCCTTTACTGCCCTGTGGCATTGAACCAGAAGGGTTCCTGAAAACATTATTTTATAGCACTTCTTAAAATCTGCTTTTATATGTTATGCTCTTGCACTGTGTTTTGTGGAGGAAGCAGGCAGTTAAAAAAATACCATTTGCACTACATCCGAGCTAAGAAAACAGCACAAATATTGCATAGACAAATGAGTGTTAGCAGCAGTAAGTTACACACCTATTTATTACCTACTTTTACAGTTTTAGATAGACATACTCTAGAAATGACTAAAGGAATTTTTAACCCTTTTCTGAACTCCTAACAGCTTGTTTCATCTTCAACCTGTACAAGTCTGACCTCAGGAATTCTGCTCTGCTCTTCGTTGTCAGCACAATCATTCTGTTTGTATGTGAATGCTTGGAGTAGCTCCCATGGCAGTATACATATTTCTACACACAGACCAACAAGGAACAATTGGCATCTGCCATAAGATTCATTTTTTGTCCAAGATTCAGCAAGCAAGCCAAGAAAAAAACACCTATAAATCATTTCATACAGACTAATATCTCAACTCATTGGCAGAGAAAGCTGTTTATGTGATATAGTGACAGGATTCCCATCAGAAGGGGAGAACCTTATCTTGCACTGAAGGTACATAACATCTCCTTAAAGCCCCATTAACCTCATGCCAGTCCACTCACCTCTTGTCCCAAGACCATCAAAAAATAAGACTGATGATTGTCACAGCAAGGATTTGAACATGTTCTCAATTGGGTTAGACATTCTAACATTCCTTAGTGATAAAGGTACAGTGACCAAAACAGGAGCAGCAAAACTTCACACAGCATATGTGTTTTGGGTAGCAGTGAGGTGAAAAGTGTTCACAGATTAGCTATCACACACTATTAGCTAATAATTCATCCAAAGGATTGAGAGACACATTGAGGACCACAGGATTTTGTGAATTACTGTGATGCACAAATGTCTTATCAATGTGATTGAGTGATTATTGTCAATTGAGTTACAGTGTATTCATTACCTTAGAAGAAACAATTACAAGCATTATAACTGCCTTGTCAATAATTTATTTTACAATACCTAGTCTAAAATATTCTTCTGTTACTCACTTACTTTATAATTAGGATAACTTAATAATGGGATTTCCCTTCTTTAACTGTCTGCTCATTCTATTTTTAGTGAAAAACCATAGTCCACTGCTACTTTTTGAGAGAACTGCAAAACATTTGGTAAACTTTTAGACTATGCAAAATAATTTTGTTTAACATTTTTCCGTTACCTGAATTTTAAAATTCTCCTGATAGAAATAAGAATCATGTTCATATTGAAATCAAATATGAACTTAATATAATTCACTTTTTCCTTTATAAAAGAGAAAGTCACTTATACTACAATACTAGTTAATCACATAAATGAAATAGAATTAATGAATGAAACAAATTAAAATCTTGTATTTCTGTTTGACATTCATGCACAAAATATTTTGACATTTAGAAATGTAAATCTGATTTTGCTCTGAAATGGAAGTCTAGTGGAAAAAATAGGTTGATTGGGGAATGCAGGTTCCTCTTCACAATTTTGTATATTTTGACAGAAGAGAGGCTAAGAAATTTTTGACTAGCGCTAATGACAAAATATGAAGGTCACAATTTGCATCTCAATGCAAGGCTTAACTTTGAAGAATAGACAGGTGGACCAAATCTTTCAAAACAAATTCTTGTAAACTAATTGTATTGAACCATTGAGAGATACATTAAGCTGGTTAAAAAAAGAAAAAAAGAAATCAGTCCTCAGAATATAGCCACAGAAAACAGTGATTGGTGTAAATGAGGTGAAAATTCCTTAATCTACATCTATATGTTGTTGTAACCAGGTCATACTACTCTGGAGAGAAAAAACAAACACCCTTCCCTTTTCCCTCAAACCCTCCCAAGCTACCTAACATGAATTCTGTTTCATTTATGTAGTGATTATCTAATATTGTAGTATAACTGACTTTTCACTTTATAAAGGTTTTGGGGTGGTTTCTTTTTCTCCAGTAACAGGACTGAATTTAAACATATGGAAGTAAAGTTTAGCTCAAACAGAATATATCTTCCTGCATTTGCTTGTGTGCTTACTTATCTGTACACCATAAACATATAAAATGTGTCTGAATCAAAGTTCTAGCCCTTATAATTGTAAGATATTTACTAAAATAAAACAACAAACCACCCCACCTGACATCTCTTGCCAAGGCCAACTTCATGGCTGGGCAGAAATTACAGTGCTGATGCTCACTTTGCAGTCTGATTGTGTCCCTGAGGGATGTACAAATCACCACTATCTTTCTGCAGATACTACAGATAGTTTAAAAGTATAGTTTGTTTATTTTTTTTTGTACTTAATGTAAATTGACAGGCTTGAAGATTGACAATTTGCATTTTCATATTGTGAGGCAGAACATGGCCCATAAATATGAGTTTCACCAAAAGAGTAAAAAGTGTTCACTTTCCTGTCCAGAAAAGCTTCTTATTAATACAGATTGCTATGTTCCTTCACAGCCTGGGAGTTTAACCCAAGGTAAAAATAAACAAGCAATAGTTTACTTCAAAGAGGCTAACAGCAAGCTAAGTACTTTCAGTCATTATCAACCTTAGACTAAAAAGTTAGCTGAATCTTCCAAATCTTTGCTTCTCACTCAGACTCAGCAAATAATTTTCCACATTTACTAGCAATGGATACCTCACTTGGGAACTGCAGCTTTGCCATCAACATGGCTACCACTTTTCTATAAATAACAAAGCCTGATGATTATTCTTTGTATGAGTCATATTGAAAGAGAGCCTTGAGGTGCTTCACAGGTAGTCCCTTTGAATCATGAATCATAAAGGAGAAAAAAAAACACCTCTGAAATATCACCATGTCCAGATTCTAGATGCCTAGAACTTATCATCACCTATTGATAATTTCAAGCTGTTGGACAGTTTCACATAATGGAAGCCAATGGTCATAGAAAAGTTTCTCTACCTCAGCCAAACTTGTAAAATTAAGAGAATCTGATAATGGGAAAGCTCCATCCAAATCCATGCCACAGACACAAATCAGAACAGGAAAGGTCAAACCTCCTTATTTCAAAATCAACTGAAAATCCATGGCCTGAGCACAAATGGAGTGTAAAAGCCAGGATGCTTCCCATGGCACAAGCCCAGGCTGGGCAGACAGCAGCAAATCATGACAGACCTGAAGAGAGTCATTGCTGCACAGCACACCCTCAAAGCCTCACATGCCACAGACTTTAAGCCATTACTTTATAGCTCATTAACAGATTCAGCTTCTAGACAAAGCCCAGCCAGGGCTACAGAAAGGCTTTTACTGACTTTAGTAGGACCACAAGAAGTTTCCTTCCTTACAGACAGAGGAAAGAAAACAAAACACTTTCAGATCTGTTTGAGCTACAGACAAGTAGCAATTATCTGATAAGAGGCTGACACCTTCTCCACTGTTCTTGCATAAAACATTGAGCAGTGCTTCCCAAGCCCACCTCAGCTTCCTAAATTGATTTATTTATTTTCACGCTAACTGTTTAGCAGTTTGGCAAACTGCTATTTAATAGCAAGGGCAAATGTCTTCCTTTTTTTCCAGGGTATGAAAGTAGTGAAAAATAAACAAAGCTCTGGCAAGTCCTTTACCTTCCTTTCACCATCCTTCAGTTACCCTTTGCTTGCAAGTCCTTCTGCCTGAATGTGAAGGGCTTAGCCGACCCCTTTTCTTGGGCTTTACTCCTCTCAGACAATCTTTCTCCCCATGAAGGAAAGAAACACTACTCAATCCTTCAGCCCTAAATAGAAGCAGTCTCAAGATGAATCCAATTAATTCATTTCCTTGGCACATGACTCATTAGCCCTGAGTGCCTTCGTCTGGCCTCCTAGGCCCCACACCACCATTTCTGTGTGCTGTCTTGGAGCAACCCATCTGCTTTGTTATTTCATAGCAGAGTTCTCTGATCTTCTCCTGCTTCCTTGTCTAGAAGCAATTCTTCCTCACTTTTTTCCCCCAGTTTTGTAGCCATTCTCTCAGGTCACTTTTCCAGAGGTGAGGGACAACACTTCTCTGAAGTGACTGCTTCCCAGAAAGTCTTGGTCTTGCTACGATCTGCTTCAGAATTACAAGCCCCAGAAGGCAGTTAGTGTTGAAGGCAGTAATTTACAGAATAGAGCTAGTACCCTAAATCACTACTAATCACTGAATAGCTATAGTCTCAAAAAAAAAAGGTCTTTTTCTCCCTTTCTGAAAATAAATATATCAAACCCACACATTCTTTAACTGCGTTACTTCTTAAACTGATATTCTGAATTGTATTGAATTCTGTGACTTTATTTGCCTTAAAGAATTTTGGATATTCGCTAATCATCGTTGCAATTTACATGCAAGATTACAGAGTTGATAAAAGTGAGGAAATGTTATAGAACATCTACTTCTGCCTCAGAAACTAAGATTAAGTACTTCCTAGCTCATCAAAGTCCTAAGCACATCAGCACATTGCTTGATCTAGCATGCGCAAACACGTACACACACACCAATAAGCCTGAATCATGAGGTCTAACCCCCTAGCTTTAAATAATTGTGATGATATGCATACAAACATTTTGCAAGTACTGGAAACAGTATTCTGTATTTCTCTCTGCAAGAAATTCTGCTTCCACCTCCTTTTAACAGGAACTCATGTGAAGTGAGAGCAATGCTAACCAATTTCAGAAGTTAAGGTTTCTTCCTGAGACGTCATGTTCTTTCCTCAGCACATTACCCAGCTGCAATGCTCTAGTAGGGAGAGGAAAATCTTGCAAATTCAGTGTCAGAAATAATTCCTACATATTTGTAGTTTCCATTTATATTGCAGATATCATTAATGAGGCCTTAAAGAATGCTTCATTGTAAGTAGTGGAAGGTTTACAGCTACTACTCTTCAGTCAAAGAACAGTGCATCTATTTCAGTTGTATGAAGATAAATGCACATATTCTTCATTTCTCTTTGTACACCAATGTATAATTTCATTATGTTAGTTTTGTGCACACTGGAGTGAAAGAAAAGAACCCCTTCTGAAATTCTCTTTCATTAAATCAAGCATTTTCCTTTCATATTAAGTTTTATGTACTCTAATATCTTCTCTTCATTAATACTTTCAACATTAGCATGAATTTACTAGAGGCAATGCTAAAAAAAGAACCCAGCTAAATAAGATTAATAGAAAGGCAAACTGTCACTACAATAAGTGCCAATACAGTAAAATGGCTGCTCTGTTATGTTTTGCTACAGGGAGAGCTTCATACATCCTGACCATGTACATTACTGTATGTAATTGTGACTACATGTATCCATCTATCCCTCCCAGACTGGCACATTGAAAATTGCATACATTATGAAATGATAGCTTATGTATAATTTTATTTGTTTTCAGAGTTACAATGTTCATGAGATAATCATAGAGAGCACATTATATATTATCATTAAACACATTTTTGCCACAAAAAATTGAGAGCATTGGTAGAAAATCCTATGTCAAGTTATGTGAAAATATTTATCAACTGTAACCATAATTTCATAAAACTGATGTACACTTTCTGTGTTATGTCAGCAAGTTCCTCCTTTTTGCAAATACCTTTTGCTCTATACTTATGTATGTTTGCAATTAAGAAGGGCATCAAATGCTTCTGTGCCTGTGTGTTTGCAATGCACAGGAAAAATATTAGTTTACACTCCCATGGTAACTGTAATTGTCAATGCCACTGGACCCAAGAATAGGGAATGACAAGATCTTAATTTTAGCATATAATTGCCCTCATATTTTTCTACCTAATGCTGAACACAACATTAAATGGTATTTTCTTCCTAATGTTTACAGAGCACAGACTGTATATTTCAGAGACATAATCCTTACCAACTATATACTGACTTTTATTTCAGTGTCTATTATATAAATTAGGACTCTGTTGAGTTCTTATACTGAGGAACAAATGATAGTAACTTTATTTCAATACATGCACAGTACCGTGCACTACAGAATGATGAAGTACTGTTTTTTTAATGGATGAATGAATCAATAGAAAAATAGATTTAATAAATCATTAACATTTTAAAGTCTAGATAAAAATGGGAAATCATGCATTTCAAGCAAAGTTTTCTTTTTTCCTTGTGGTTTTTTTTTTATTTTTTGGATGAAATCTCTGAGAACTTAAGACATGCAGAGCTGAGAAGTAGCTCACTGAAGAAATAATGTTAAGACTGCACAAAAAGTTTTGATTAAGACTGTTCATATGCAAGACTGAAAAAAGGTGCCATTCTTGGACTTCCCTTCAACATTAGACAGTGCTGTGCAAACCTCAGACAAATCCCTGCATTACGGTTTCTAAGCTGTTAGGAAGTCTCTCAGAGGGCTAAGAAAGGAAAAACCTGAGCAACTGCCTCCTCAAAATTTATGACACAAATGTTTTGTTTGTTTTGTTTCCTGACAGCAGACTAGAAAGGGGAATAGATAACAGTTTAACAAATTAATTTAGGGGATGAGTAAATGATGGGTGGTGTCAATTTATAAATACTAATGACAACAAAATTAAATACAAGTTTAATTCTCCAGTATTTAGAGTATGTGCCTATTTCTCAATATCTAGAGTATGTGTCTATGTCTATTAACTTATGAAACAAATGAAAAGTGTTTACTTGCAATTAATTTAATGTTTTCACCTACCCCAGCATTTGCTTGGACATTACCAACTTAATCAAAAGAACTATAAATTTTCAGAAGTGAGTCTACTCTCGTTGAGCTTGATTAATTATGCATTAACCCATTTCTGTGAAGCATCCTTCACTAAATCTTTGGTGGGAAATGCATTTTATTAGACATGAGCTTTGGTTATTTGTATGCATACGCACTATGCTATGGGTCAATATGCAGAACGATCCAAAGTTTGCCATGTTATAGAGATGTATTGCTCATTAAAATAATTCTAGTGTTTCAGCAAACAACACTGATGGGTAGTTTTGCAATATTATTATCTTCACTCTTAGCATGATCTCCTTAGCCTTATAGTTTTGGCTCCAACTTTCATTGACTTCCAATCTTACAAAACCTTACACAAGAGTAAGCACAATCATTTGAATACTGCACACGTTGTTAGATGTTTTCAGCAGGTAGAGTAACTCACATACATAGGAGTTATCAGAATAAGTTGTAAGATTTTACTGCTTAGCTGAATAAAAATACTCAGGGTAGAAAGAAATGATAAATTAAAAGTTCTGGTTAATGAGAGCTGTCATAAACTTTACTCTGGAACACATCTAGTTGGCTGTGGGTGTGAAGATGTTTGGTTGGAGAGATACTATTGAATCTATTGCATATGATCATTGTAGTAGAAAAACTTGAAATGGATGAGAGAAAAAAATCAAATTACCCATGGCATTGTCTTCCCATATTCCATGGCAGAATTAGCCCATAGATTAGTAAATGGCAACGCATGCAACAAAAAAGATGCTGTATCACTTTATGTAAACATCTGCTTTCATCATGCAAAATGCCTACAAAACTGTGACAATATTTTCTTCTAGTAGCATAGTTTTACATTAGCTCAGTTACAGAAACTGTTAAACAAAATTCCATGATTTTGCAAGTAGAAGATATTCTAAAATTCTTGAAAGATTTCCAGCATAAATATTCCAAAGCCCAACAAAGCTAATTGGTTTCCTAAAAACTAAACTACACAGGCTTATTCCTTGCTGTGGTTCCTTGTTCTTTTGATGATAGAAGAGAAAAGACCGGTTTTTGGAGGAGGTCCCATCAACATGGGAGCTTGGTTCTTGTGAGTAATTTTTATCTGGAGGAAGAAAGAAGAAAAAGAAAGTTATCCCTTGATCTAGTGCAACGCTAGGTATCTGAGATGCCTGAATTATCTCCAAACCTTCTTCATTTAATCAAAAATGAACATAAAATACCTGTACTTTTTAATGAATGATGTTACACATGCAGTAACTCAATCTATATATAATTATTTTCATAATTATAATACTTTAAATTATATAATCAATATTAAAAATCATATCCAATAAAATACATGCCAACATGTAATCCTACTTTTTGAGTGTGGGTTTTATTGCTTACTTGTTTATTAAATAGTATTTAACGTTTTATATATCTACAAGATGAATAAGAATTTAAAAACTGGAAAGGATATACATGCTGTTAGACCAACCTGTTGTCTATTATTAAGAGATAAGCTATGTCTCTGTATGCTTTATTTATTCATCTAATCAAGCTGCACTTCTCTTTTAAAACAGGACACTGCTTAATTTCAAAATAACCATTAGGAACGAAAGTCAAAAGTTAATACACAAAAAAAGGTCAAAAAAGATGAACTAGCATTCTAATTTGTTAATTAATTGTTAATAGAATAGACTCAAGTATTGAAAAGACTATTTAAAACACTTTGTAAGTCTGCTCTAAAACCTCCCGTTTTGATTTCTTTGGCATAAAACTAGGAATCACCTTAAATGAGACAACCTTAAAGTAGATTCTATCTGCAATTTTCTCTAATTCAAGTCTAAATTAGAGAAGACATTTTATGAATGTATGCTATGCTCAAAGCTAATTGAAAGCAATTATCCAAGTGGCATTTTGTCTGTGACTTTAAGATACATTGTAAGATAATAAATGATTCTCATTATGTAATAAAAAGGTCACATCTTGCCTTTGGGCTAGTGACGCTAAGAGTTTTTCAAAAGCAATCCGAGACATTTTCTTTAGTGAACTACGACTAATACAAGAACCATCACTTATTAAATATCAGTTGTCACCTGCATAGTACCCACATCAGAGATGGGTATTTCTTTCAAAAAGAAACACCACCTCATTAAAAACTAGAAAAATAGATCTCTTGAAGTGCATTCCTGACATTTTCAACTTAAAATGAATATCCTTCACTTGTCATTCACTAATAGTAATGAACCAAAAAATGTATGCCACGTATAGAGGCTCATTAAAATATAGATCAGGACATTTCTTGGCGTGGAAATTTACTTTACAGTATAAGGAGACAGAAACATAAAAATCTCAACAGAATGAGCGGGTTGGTTTAACTCTATTAGAGCCTTTACTTTACTCTCCAAGTGTTAATTTCCAAGCCACCTTAGTTCATTAGTCTCAAATTTCATACATGACCATCTTTGGTCAACATTGTTCCTTAGTATCTAATTTAACATGCAGGGTTTTTTTGCACTCTAGATTAATTTTACATGGATAACAAGTGTCGCTTTCGAAGACTGGCATCAACATATTTTCTCACAAGAAATTCTGCTTCAAGCACCACTTTGGAAGCCAAATTTGTAGGTGGGGTAAACTGGCATTATTCCATTGAGTCACTTGATACCAGCTGATGATATGGTCCTGGAAAATCACCTCAAATTTTCTGTGACTTTCATATGCTTCATAAGACATATTTTAATAGGGCTCAGGAACAGTGATGCCATCAACCTGATCCTGAGGATCAATACATGAAGTAATCTGCAGCTGCTGTCAGTGAAATTTTTGAGAGTCATAAGGGTTCAGTTTGTTGCAAGATTTGGACATGATACAGCAGTAGGAATGGCCTCAGAGTTTCCTTTCAGAGGTAAATCATAGGATTTCTATCTTAAAGTAAATAAAAGAGCAAAGCTCAGAAGATGGCTTTAGTATGAAGAAGTGAGGTAATCCTGAGACCCATACAGATTGTCTGTTGGATTGGGGCTGCTCAATGCTGCTGGGGTTGAATGCAATTACATATTGAGAAAATGTTTATCATTTGTAATGTTCTTTTTTTGGCTTGAGCCATCTGTTTCAGAGACCATGACTTCTTCGGTATGTTGTATCCTATCAGCTGAGATCAGCTAAGATGCCTGAGCATTATTAACCACTCATGCTCATGGGGATGGAGTCCTATATGCATTTTCCCCAAGATATATTTTCAACTGTTATAAACTGGCATGATTCCAGTGGTATAAAATATAGTTTACACTCTGAAAATAAAAAAAAATAAAGCGTAAACTTAAAGTATATATTTCTTTTTTTACTTCCATTTAGGGGGAAAGTAAATAGCCACATGAATTGCAAAGAGATGGTGTTTTTTTTGTTGTAAGCCTGATACACAACATTATAGGCTAAACTCAAAGCCAATGGCAAAAATCTCATTCAATAACTGAACCCAAGATTTTATCCTATGAGTACAGGATCACAGAAATTTAAAAGGCTGGTATATCTAGTAAACAAGTTTAGCAGAAAAATACTGCATTTGTAATTTCAAAATCACCTTCCTAGTAGTAGAAACTATATCCAATGATGTATTCATGGGAACACCAGATCTAATTAAAATAGAGCAAAAGTCTTAAAAGAAGAGGTGGCAGTTGCTTTCTGTTTATTGACAGCAAATTTTCTGATAAAGGAGAAGCCTGAATTTGTGATACTGAAGGTATTTCTAAATGCAATTTATTTCAGGAGCAGGTCAGAGTTTCAAAATATCCCTTGAGGCCACACTAACACTAAATGAAATGCAGTGAATATCAATAATTTGAGTGTGAAAATCGTATCTTTTAGGTCATTTGGTTTTGCTTTCATTTTCCTTTTCTATAATATGTGGTGGTTTCCTTAATGCTCCTGACTTCACAAGAATCAAGGGATATACTGGATGTGATGAGATGAATAACAGAAGGTAGGTAGTGCTAAACAAAATTAACCTGTGACTTGTGTTCTGTGGCATTGTGGTCAAAATCTCTTCAGATCTAGACCAGTTGGTTTAACTACAGAGTTATGCAACACAGCTTTTAAAGAAGTTTCTTAACAATATTATTGTGCAAAGTGCAATCAAATCTAATCAGTTTGGCATTAATTAAGCTCTAATAATATACTCTAGTCTCTCTCCTAAGTAGTGTGATCCGTTTCCCCTTCACACAGGTAGATTGGAAAACATTACGGTGTCATCATAATTTTTAAACATACTGAGAAAATGACAGAGCTGCAAAATTAAAATAAATGATTAATGGCATTTTTTTTCATGTTTTGTACTAATAGGTATCACTGAGGTTTTAAATTAATAGAGCTGTCAAGCTCAGGGTTGTTACAGATCCAGTGCAGAACTAAAATGGAAATTATGTATTCCACAGACACCTAAAGATGACACTTTGGAATATTTTAAATTTTAATTAGTAGGTGCAATTGTTTTTCCCTCCCATCCCTAAAACCACTGCAAATTAATTGGCAATTAGTCACAACTAATTCTTTTCCTAACAATCTGAACTGGAAAGAAAGGTGCATTACATGTTAGAGCATTTGTCTGGGGTGCAGAAAGCACACATGCAGTAAATTGCTTTCTCAATTACAAAAAAATACTGTTGTGAAATTAAGGAAAAAAAATATGCATAGGCAAACAAAACTAATTAATGTGCAGTGTACCTGTGAGCACAAAAAAATAATGCCCAGCTGCAAAAATGAAGTGTTAGAAAGTCAATAAATCACTCTGTAGGCACACTGTTGCTCAAAAGGGGAAAAATTGAAGCATTTTAGTATAACACCAGAAACTTTGTCTAGAGATTGACTTCCATTAACAGGTTAAGTATGCAATAATAATCTAATATTCTACTAAAATCAACCACCATATCTAGGACCCAGTTCCTCTTTGCTTTAAAGAGGCAGACACGAAAGTTTAAACTCTCCCACTATAAACAACTGATAAGAAAGAATTACTCCATCCAGTGACATGGAAAGAAAATACAGAGTCTAGAATACAGCTTCAGCTTCTTCATGCCAATGGATCTACATGAAAGCAAACCTGTAGCTCTCTTTTAGTTTTCTTACCCAATTCTGGCCTATAGTGATTATCAGTGAAAGATTTTTGTGTGTAATTTTAGTTCTTGTTCCTCTATTTAACTACAAAGATAGGAATCCACTAGGACCTACGTGCTGAGGCTCAGCAGATCTCTATGGAATAAAGAAAAAGCTAGAGAAAAAGGATTCATTCATTCATTCAAAACTTATTTTTAAGTTGCATTCAAATTATAATATTTTGAAATAGTCTTTCTGAGTTTCATTATTAAATAGCTTACTACAAGTTACTTATTAGTAAATAACTCTAAAAATACTGTGTTTCAGGTGTCTATGAAACTATATTTCTGGCAAGCCATTAGATGGACTCTGGCTATGTATTTGCATTTTCATTCCTTCACTGAGGCAATATTCTTGCCTTTTCTATAGACATTTCTGTCTTCTAATCTAATGTTGCTAGCAGCTTGGCACTCAGATATGATGCCAAATAAGGCACAAATAGAAGAAAGAACAGAAACTGCAGTTATTTCTAATTAAGATGGAATATTCTTAGGGATTTTTTTGCAAAACAATGCTAATAATTTATGTAGCTGAATTGAAAGATTACTTTTCTTAAAAAAAAAAAAATCCTGATGGCTAAAGCTAGATGTTTATTGAATTAACTTGAGAGACTTTGAAGTTTCATTACTATTAATGCCCTCTTTGGAGATCAGGTGAAACCATAGATATCTTTCATGTTGCTATATTTGTCTGGGAGAGCTCTGATAGAATTTCCTCTTCAGCTAATCAGACAAGATGTTTAACATAACATTAACATTATCATCTTTCTTTTTCCCTAAGACTCCTCTATAAAAAACAGTGCAACAACACAATTTGACACTCAGATTCTCCATCTTATTATACAAGAGCAGAGTGACTTTGTCAGACACCACAGTCTGCATGTGTTCAACATACTAAAACATTCTAGATGACAGATTTTCAGACCAAGCCACTCACATTCTTAAGTATGCACAGAACCTATAGGAATTCTGCTCTCATCTAGGGATGTTAGGTGCATCAGCAGTAGAAGATCATAAAAGTGTTCAAAGAAGCACACAACAATTTCTTTAGTAGTAAATCTGATCACAGGAATGAAAATCACAGACCAACCACAGCTTCTAAGGAACCACTGTTTTTTTTCTTGCATCCCAGAGTATTTTTTCAGAGGCCAGACTGTCATTTTAGGGGAACACAGGTTCTATATGCACAAGGAGGGACAGCTGTCACCAACTCGTGCTATTTGTACACATTTTTTTTTCCCCACTCAGAAAAAAACTTGTTGATTGGTTCAACAGGAAATAAATTTCCACGTCTGCATCTATACATAATAGGGATTTCATGCTGAACTCCTAGCTACTTTGGAGAGAATTTCAAGGAAAAAACTCTGATGTACTTAGAATTAGGGAGAGATTATCCCATACATGGATTTTTTTCCCCCTTGTAAGATGTAGAAAACAGAGTGGGGGACACTGGCAATAATGCAAGGAGCAACTGCAATAAATACATTGACCTTCTCAGCACAGAAAACCCCCCATTTCCTGAAAAATCAATAATATCATATATTTTTTCTATATCTAAATTTATAGTCATGCAGTAGTATTGAAAAATAGTTCATGTATTTTCTTCTCAGAGGGAATAAATACATTCAACAGTATATTTTTCTTATGTAACACAAAGTATATTGTCTTATCAAGGGTACAGCTAAAAAAATGGGTTCCATAGAAAAGTATATATCATTTCTATCCCCTTTAAAATGGTACTTCAACTGGACAGCAGTAATTATCAGTAATAATTTACTGTTTCCTCAAGGCAGTAATTGAAATGTAAGAACTGTCTCTTTTTCCAGGTTGTCCTCAATTGTGCAGGCAGCTTCTGCTAGCATTATCAATCAGATATCAGGGATTTTACACAGAGAAAGCAATCAAGACAAAAAAGCACATGTTATTGCCAGCATCCTTCCATAAGTTCTCTTCTGTAATCTGGCAACTGAAAAATTACATGTCTTTTTTCTTGAACAAGTCACTGCTGTGTTCAGTACTGTTGCTTCACAGTGAGCCACTGCTATAGAAGTGGTAATTATATCTTTAAGTCCAAAAAGTTCCCTGGAATAAATCTCATAAAATTCCTCCTCTTCTGCCTTCACACAGTGTGTGTTCTCATGGATCTCCTCTCCTTGCAGCACCTGAATGCTTATCCTAGAGAATCAGAGATCAGGCACTGTCCCCACTGTTTAACTGTACACTATTGGGTATCTGGTAAACATGAACTATCACAACCCTTTTGTGTCATCCTAACCCATATTCCTGTTAGCATCTTACTGAAGGTGCCCCCTTTTATGTTTTTCTGTAGCTTTTCATTCTCCTACAGACATAAAGAACATGAAAGTGATCCAGTACACTGGTTTGGAGAATTACTCCCATCTGTAGTGGCATTTCTTCCACGACACATTACTACAAGCTGCAAAGCTACAGCAATTCATCAGCTTGGAAAGACAAGTCTTCTTTAGGGAAAACAAAAGCAGTAAAATTGTATGTTAAAAACATGTTAGCAAGACTGTACTCAACAATCAAGTGCTTAAATTTCTTCAACATCTCCTCCAAATGCTTCGTTACCCTCTATAATTTATTGGAGAGAGATCAAAAATGGAGAATTCTTAGAGATATACCTTTCTTGTGTTGTCTGTAAACAGTTACTCAAAGAAGGTCCTCGAGCAAGCTCCTATCCTACCCTAACCTACCCTAACCTACCCTAACCTAACCTACCCTATCCATACTTTTGTTGACCTGCCCTCATCTCAGATGTGTGGGCACTGAAACTAGAGATAAATAATCTCTTTCATTTCGCCTTTAAACTGAAAGGACTTATTAAATATTAGTTCTATTGTATAATTCAATCAGCAGAGCCAAGACTTCAGCTTTAAATAAAACCTCCTTGATATGAACTCTCAAAAGGACAATGGAAAATCTTCCTACATTTTTAAAGAGTAATTAGTTACTTTATACGTTTTAGCATCGAAATGAACATTGGCTTTTCCTCAGCAGCAGAGATGATAAATCTCTACACGTCATACATCATAAATAAATGATCATGTTGTGTAAAGGGATGCTAGGATTGCACTCTTTGGGTATTTTCCAAACTTCTAAAATAAATGCTTTTTTATTCCATCTTAACCTGTGGGGAAAAAAACCAGTATGATGAACTGAAAATGCAGTGGGTGTTGAGTTATATAACAGTGTGAAGATGTTACTGAAGTAAATTGAGTTAATGCTGATGACAATGGATGTCTTTTAAAGCAAAAGATTCTCTTTCTCATCTTTGTTACTCATTTAAAAAAGTTCCTAATTATTTTTGTTCAGCTCTCTTCCCAGAGGTAACAATATCCTTACCGTGCAAGGAGTTTGCATCCAAGGTTCCCCATCTATCTGCATAGGCAGAGACTTGCTGGTCCTAAAGGGATATATTTCATAGCATTAAGAAAGAGTCTACTAGGCAAAATCAATAAATGTATTTATTAAGGAGGCATGTATGTGATGGCACACACATACAATCCTGATTTACCCCTAAACTTCTCTGTAACCTCCAGCACGACCCAACATGCTTGCAAAATTAACCTAGTCACTTCGAAGGCTTACTTTGATTTTCAACAAAGAAAGCAAAAACATTGCAAACATTCACACATCTTGCTAGCAATACACTACTCTCTCATGGGAGAACAGTCTGTAATTTGGGAAATAGAGTGAATTATTCAAGAACTTCAGGAATAGAATTTATTAACTGAAAAGACGAAAGAAAACCTCTTCCATTTTTTTATAATTTAGACTAACTACTACAAAGGAAATAAGAAATACATTTGAGTTCTATCATCACCATTTCTTAGAACAATAAAAGATGCTTTTATGCTTTTGTTAAACTCAGAGTACTCATGTGACTGTTGTAGTGCATTCAGAGGCTCTAATGTTGAATTGTTAGTTAACATAAAGCTACAGGTACTTGTTTCCTGTCTAGTTTGGGATAGCACACTAAGAAAAGGAGAGACATGAGAAAGTTTTTAAAAAAGGGGAAAAAAGGATGATCTTTTGGGGCCTTTTCCAACTCTATATTTCTGCTACTAGAAATAACATGGAGTAGATAAATGTAAAAATGAGTTAACTGAGCACTCATGCTGGTCAAAAGCAATTCTTGCTTGGACATCATTTGAAAACAAGTAACAGTTCATGGGATTATCTAATGTCACCTATGCCTATAAGTGGAAGAAGGGAAGAATGTTCAATGAGCTCTTTACTTCAGAGGTTTGGAAGGGTTCTAAATCTTTTGCTGTTGTGGTGCTGCTGATGTAGGATTATAAAAATTATCTTTTTGCATCCAGAGAAGGTTGGAATGCCTCTGAGATCTTATTTCTCTTACTTCTAAGTTATCATCACCCCATCCTTGAGAAGAATCTCAAAGATATGTCAGATGCTTTGGAAATTCCACTTATTTTCTTAAAGTTTTTATTGCTGTCCTGCTGTTTTATGCTCATTTTAGGCTTTTGGGGCTTACAATTGCATAACTTATAATTTATTAAGATTTTGGAATATTCCTCCTGTGAAATTCTTCACTAAGGAAGAGCTGATCATCTCTCTCTTTTCCAATCCTTATCTAATAGGATAATTGTTTTCTCCTTCAGTCCTAATCCATGTTTATTGTGAATGTTCTAGTCACTTTTAGCATGGTAACAAAAAAAAAAACCCCACAACTAAATGAGCATGCTCCATCATTAGCAGCTTACACATACCAACACCTTTATTAATAGTGACTTGTCAATGTTTAGTACATAACAAATACATTAAACCCAGAGCACTTTGACTTTCACAGATCACAAAAATGCTTTACAAATACTAATTACATGCTACTATTCCCTGGTGAGGTAAGCATTTTAAATGGGTTAAAATTTGTCAAAGCAATGTTAAATGACTTTTAGCTCAAAATTGCATGGAGTGCATGCCAATAATAAGCCCCAAGATGTTCATGCCTTACTCCTCCTCCAACTGCTTGACAATACTTCTTCACAGGATGAGATGACAGTTGAATACAACAGATAAAAACTGAATGTAAACATCCTTATTCTATTTTTTTGACACATTTAAAGAAAGGGAAGTATATGGACATAGAATATGGATGGAATAGTTATTTTTCACATACGAAAATGATACTTCCACAAGAAATAAGTACAGTAATTATGACTATTAAACTACCAAAGAAAGTGAACCCATAACACATTACTGTTTCACTACAACAGTGCAGTGCAAATGGAAGCTGCTGATACCTGATGACAACTGATGAGCACTGGGCAAGCCGTCTTCCAGCACTTTTCAGACCTGTGTATATTTGTCCCATCTCCATGGCTCCTTCGAGACCAACCACTTCCATAAGCTGGTCACTTAGATCTGCAAAAGTTGGAAAAAAATCCACATTTTGTCTAGACAGCATTTAGACAGTGCTCATCCTGACTAGCTAGAATTGTCTGAGGACCAGCTGACATTAAAAGATGTGGAGAACAGCACTGGCAAAAATCAGGATTCCGAAGAAGTGATTGCAGCTTTAAGGATGGATGCATCTGGACCTGTGTTCACACCATTCTATAATATCCTGACCAAAAGGACTGAAATACAAAAAAGTTGGCCATTCTTTCTTTAATACATACATGCTGAACAACTCATCTTATTATATGAGAAAATAGAAGAGACTCCTTCATTTTGAATGAGATGTTTGCAGTATGCTGATTACTGCTTCAACAGCTATGAAGACTCTGGTAATGGAAAAGTCAGTGTTCCAGACCCTGTTGGATTCCAGACCTTATAGATGATGTGGACAATTCTAATTCAGCCCTTGTGTGCATGCATTATTATAGTGTTTTTAAGTATGAGACAACTACTATTTTTCACATTGGATCTTTGTCTCAATTAGTGCACAGATTCAATGCAAAAAGGTCAGAAAAAAACACATATCAACAACTACTCATCTAGTTTCCTAAACTTTGTGGTACTTGTTTCCATCCAGTTATATACTTTTGTTTCACACTGCTTTTTGATTCCATAGTATTTTGCCCCTAAACTTCAAAAAATGGTTTAAATAAATAATGTCTCTGGCAAAATAAATAGGAGTTTGCTTGGCTTCAAGGAGCAAGGACAAATTCTGTCTAGAATTTCAGATACAGACAGAGATAGAACCAGAAACCTAAACAGGAATATAGCAGTCTGGTTGGAAAAATAACCAAATAAGGTAATGAAATATTACCCAGAATCAACTAGGGTGTTTTGTATGCAATGTTTTACACTCCTCTGTTTAAATATATGTTGATAAGACCAGATGGACAAGAAAAAGAAACATTTTTTTTTAGCTGTATATTATGTGTGTTTTATAGATTGGCTGTTAATAGCTGTGTTTTCAAAAAGTACACTATTAGATGAAGCACAGCAATGAGCTAAAATGTTAGTCTATTATCACACTGGAAAAAATAAAGAGAGGAGAGTACATTACTCTCTCTATATTTTAAACACTTCAACCTTTAATGAAGAAAGAATTTCATGCTAATGATCATATCTAGGAGACCAGTCCAAAGTTACAATGTGAGTCTTTTCTGTTCACTTCTTTGAGCTTTCAATGAAGGTAATTAACTGAGAGAAGTACTGTGATGGAGGGGGGGGGAAGTATTAAAAGCAAATGGGATTTATGGTCTGGATTATTCTGCTTCCAACCAGAAAATCTGATACTATCCAAAGCCTTCATTTTTCTTCTTATACTTTCTTAATATTCTTTCCTATTTTCATTTCCTCATCCTGGTGAAATCAGTTCCATATAAATATCAATGAAGCAAAATAAATTCTATTCTTGTTTGTCCAATAAGATGGACAAAAGATTAAAATATACAACATGATTAATTTTAACTATTCATTTTTATAGCTTACATCCCTGTAACACGGTTGTAAACCCAGTTTCATATGTCTGGCTTTCTGCTGAATTTTTTTCCTCTTAATTTTCAAACTTAATTTTTAAATTTAAGTCAGGTTTAAACAAATTCTGCTTTTCTTGACAGCCATAGGGATAGCCATGGGAAAGTTCTATTCATTTGCAAAAACTATTACATTATAAAAGCACACAGAACATTATAATGTATTAAATCATTACAGTATTTCCAGCCAAATAAAACATCAAATTCCTATTCACCAGGTTATTAGAAAATGATTATTTTTTTTTAAAACAGAAGAATAATTAAGAACAGATTTTTATTACTGACAGCTCAGGCAACATATGTAAGATTCAGAATAGTGACATTTGCAGTGATATAAATTTGATGCATCATTTTTCAATAGCTGTGAGATTAGTGCCAGTAACAGCAGGTAACTAAGAGCCAAACCCTGCCCTTTGATCTATACCACACATAGGAAAAAATGTGCTATATAAAACATTGCAAGATGGAGCTGAACAATACTCTTGTCTACCAAAAAAGTGAAGCCTTTTCAAAACCTTCAAATTTCCAGTCACACATTCCCAAACTGGGGTTATTTTAGGCCAAATATGAATATTTTTAGAATCAAGCTTAAATTAGACACAACTTGCCTTCAGAAGCAGTAAAAACTAAAGCAAATGTAACATGCAGTTATTGACTTAGGGTTAGTCCATGCTCCTGCCCTTGCTAATATATTTGACCTGATATTTTTGCATAGTCATATCCATTCCAGCAAATCCTTGAGCTATATAGACTTTGACAAGAAGCCAGTGTGAGCAAAAGTGGAAAAGGGAGTGTGTATATTTTAGACCCATTCTTCAAACAGGGTCAAGACATCAATGAATGGATTACATTTGTTCTTAAAAGGTCCCCACCAAAGACTCTGAAAGAGACTAAGCTTTATTAAATAGATCAGGTCTTCTATTAAATTAAAAGATACGAAAGGAGAAGTCATTCTTCATTCTGGTGAAAGGTTATCACTGATTTCTCAGAAAGATCTGTGCTGGCCCTCTGTACAGCTCAACATATACCCCTAACTAGTATGAAAACAGAAGTAGAAGGGTTCTTGCTTGTACTTGTACATCTTGTGTACCACTTTGGGGATGCAGAGGAAAAGGCTGCACCCACTGGGAGGAAAGGACAGGACAGGTAACCCTAAGCTGAACCAACTAGGAATTCCACAGGAAGATGTAAGATGAATGGGAATGAGTAACAAACATACTAACAAATATGGAAAAGCTTCTGTATGTAAATAAATTACACTAGGTTCCTTCAGGAAGTAAAGAGATGAATAGAGGAAAGATGAGAAAACAATGTGAAGACAGTAGAACAGTTCAGTATTTCTCAAAATGCAAGAACTAAGAAGTTTCACTGCACTTTTAGAACAAGCAGGATATCCTTTTTGCATAATACTTTGTTATACTGTGATGCCATACTAGACTTTGAAATTCCCTAAATAACAAATTCATATGTACTTGGTAGGGTATCTTCATGGAATAACCACTGTAAGTTGGCTCATTTATGCTTTATGATGCAATACAGGTTGGTGTTACAAGTCAGACACTGAGCTACACAAACTTGTGGGTTGACCTATCACTCCTTCTGTTGTCTTCCTATACATCTTATAACTTGTAGACCAGAATAATGAATTCTGCCTTCACTAAACATCATTCATCCCTTAACTTCGCTTATAACATGGATTTTTCCATGACATGTATCCCAATTGTGTTTGAGGTCTAATTCAGAAAGTTACTTCTTTTTGATTCTCCAGTTATATTCTAGAGCTACACACTCCTGTGTGCATCTGTGTTAGAGCAAGAAATACTTTTTTTTTTAGCTTCAGATTTTATTCTGAAGAGAAACTAATCAGTTGGTGACTGTTATACTGATAAAATTCTCCAATGCATGCTTCACCAGTCCTAGGAGGCTTAGGAAGGTTAGATTTTCAAAAAGAATTCAGCAGTTTAACAGTGAGCAATAGCAACTACCAGATACTTAGCAGCTTTTCAATCTAGCCAAGTCATTTAGTTGCCTAAATGAGAGCTGAAGCCTCATAGGTAAACTATCATGGAGAGCATCTCTGTATTAGTGCATTAGGGAAGTGTTTTTTGACTGGTGCCTTGGGGTTCTTGAGTCCGTTTGTTCTACTTTGAGCTCTGTGAAAGAGCTGAAGGCTTTCGCTTGTTTTCTATGTGAATGAGCCATTAGAGTGTGTGGGAATGTTTTCACAGCACCATGCCTCTCCTGCCCTCTTCCACAAACCAAAGTACTTCACGTGTCTCCTCATATTAGCCCTGTCAGTAAACAAAGCCAGCTCTCCCGGGAGAGCGCTGCTGTCAGCAGATGGTGACTAGCATGCAGAGGGGCATCTGACCCCTTGCACTCATTCTTGATGGGGAGATAAAGTCACTAGGGAGATAACTGTCCATTTCATCCCATCAGGCAGCAGAAGAAAGAGAAGTCCAAAGAGAAACTTGCACACGTGGCAGACAAAACACTATACGTAAATATAAGCCCTTGATCAAACTTCCTCAAGGCATGAAGAAACACACTTGGAGACTTTGAAGTTATGTAGTGAGGAGTTTACATCATCCATTTGTTGGGCATTAGTTGAATGCTTCAATATTCAAAGTGAACACACAAGAGAAATGCACATTTAGAATTCATCTATGAAGATAAAGCAAGGAAAGCACAATGGGATAAGAGGGTGGGAAGAAGCATGATGTGATTAGAAATACTGATTTACATAGATAACTTTCCCTTTGTAATGGAACTGGTTTTGAGACCCAATTTATCATTGCAATATATAAATATTGCTGTCCTGGCAAGAGATTGAATGACTCTATTATAACTTGGGGTTACAGCACTCACTCAGGCATATTTGCATAAAAACACTGCTGGTCAGTGGTAAATCTGTCACTGGCAGCAGTTTGTCTTTGAAGAGAAGGGGCTCCAAGCTTTACTAACTGTAATTACACCTTTCTAATCATCATACTGGAATTTTTTTTGGTTCCAGTTAAAATATTGAATAAGAATTTGAAAACTGGTATGGTGCCTGAGGATCCTTGGAAAAACTCAATGCTTTGCACCACATGAATGCTTCAGTAGCTTCCTAGAACATGGCTTGTATTACATCTACACTTATCTGTCATGCAGGACTGTGGGATTGCTTTCATATGCTGTTTGATAAAATGCTAAAAATGTGTTTAATGTCACAATATTCTCCCCATTTCAAATGAAGAGCTTTTTCTAGATTTCTGGTTAAGAAATCAGTAAACCAAGAGAAATCTGTACATCCTAGTTTTTGTTATGCTTTGCTTTCAAGAAGCTACCTGAAGTAACATATGGCTCAACATTTAGAATTGTTTATATCAGAGTGATGCCTGGAGGCCCAGATGATGTCAAGGCTCTGTTTTGTAACTGATTCACAGACATATAACAAAAGACAATTTCTGTCTCCAAGACTTTGTAATATAGACAAATAAAATAGACTAAGCATTGGGTAAAAATAATATTATGTCCATTTTACAAAGTGAAAATTGTACACAGGCAAGTTTAGGTCCTGCAAAAAGTTTGCTCTCATATTCAGCTGGATATACTGTGTGTAGACCCACAAGAGTCATAATATTCTTTCTACCACATAAAGTCAAGCACATAAGTTTGCAGAACTGACTTGGCCAAGATTACACATTTGTGGCAGAGACAGGAAATAAATCAGCAACTCTTGAATTTCAACCTTCTGCTTTCAAAAGTCTGTTCTCCATCCTAATAGGCACTTTAAGGAGATACATACATATATATATATCTATGAAGTCCTACATCTATAAGCATTTAACTGAGTTCTGAGTATTTTGCACTGCTGAATTTGCTTCTAAACATTTAATATCTCAGGTGGCTCCATACATCTATTTCATGATAGTATTGATTCTCAACTCAAGTCTTTACTCTTCTTAGTTTTTCCCCCCCTCTTTTTAAAACAAAGCAAGCTAATCCTGCTTCTTAGTGTGAAGAAAGGAAGATATATCACTGCTATCATTTTCACCCTGGTAAGACACTGAGCTACAGTGATAATAAATTAAGCAGGTATTTTTTTATATATATATATATAAACACACACAAAAATGCACACACATTTTTTGCCTATGTGGACATACACACATATGATATACACCCATATTTATGCATATGTGAGAAATTCAGGACATTTTTGCTCCATCATCTGAATTGATGATGCACTAAATAGCTTTAATGGGGTAAAAAATGCAAGGGTGCAATTTTGACACTTAAAATGAATATAATCAATAAAATCCTCTCTCTGCTGAAATCAGTGGCAAAATTTTTATTGTCTTCAGTGAAACCCAGATTTCACCCAGTATCTTGTGTCTTGCATCAGTCTAGCACAGAGACTCTGTCCTCAGATGGAATCATTTAACAGATACAGCCCAGCCTACTTCTGTGTAATGGATTTTTTTTTGTGTGTGTATATAATCATCTCCTGACTCTCATTAATCACTAAATGACAAGTTTCCCAAAAAATAGGAGGGCAAACAAGGAAGAAACAGTCCTTATAATTAAATATTTGATGAAACTTCTTAATGTGCACAGAAGGCCTTTGTAAAACTTTTCCTTAAGTGAACTTTTTTTTTCCAGCTTACCAGAGGGAAGGAGAGTTCTTCATAGAAACTTTTTTTGATTAATAGTAAAAGAAAAGAAATAAATAAATAAACTCCAACAACCCACCCCAGAGCATTCAAATTAAATCACTTCCACCCAAAAGCTACTCCCAAATACCAATGTTCAGATGTTCAACATTTGAAACAAGAGATTTCATCTTCCACTTGGAGAGATCATTACGGATAAAGTCTTTTATGGTAAAGCTTGGCAGACAAAATGTATTCTTTTTTGTTATAGATTTATTCTTTGAGTAGTCTGAGGTACAATTGCATTGAACATGCTGCTGCACCAAAAAGCCTCCTATTATTTTAATCTGTATTCTTTAAAAGTTAGTTGTTCAAAAGGATTTCACTGTGTTACTCTTCTACCCCCTTCATCCAACAGAACAAAAGCTGTTCTATGAAAGGAGTCTAAACTTGGACAAACTGTAAAAAAAAAAAAAAAGGGCAAAAAAAAAAAAAGAAAAAGCAAAGTTCCTCTCTGTTTTTATCAAATTTGATTGCTGCAGCTGTTCCCAGTTTCTCTATTTTAAAAATAGCCTTATTCAGTGCCTTGTTGGCTAAAGGCCAGAGTACCATTAGAACATGCTGTACGGAAAAACCTCTATTCAGTTACAGATACAGAAATATATTTAAGATCAGTGGGGGTCATCTGCAGCAAACACTTGTATGGGGGAAAATGGAATTTTAATGTGCTTGGACAGCTCACCACTTTTAACAGATATTTAAGAACTTCAAACCGGATATCTTTCTATTTGTATTGGTGCTATCAGATTACTGAACATCAGGTACAATACAATATGAGCAAGTCAAGATCGTTTCAACTAACAAAAATAGATCTAATTCTCAAATTACTCCTTAGTAGTTCTGGCATTTTTGTTAAATGGCTCCTAGTAATATTGGATATTTGATTAGAGTATAAAAATGCCACAGCCTAGAAAAGAAAAATACAGTAATATTGATGGAAATGCAGAAATCTGATCAATAGAAACCAGCTTTGATTTGTACATTTCTAAGAGGGCTAGTATTAACAGGGGATAAATGTTGCCTTTCTGCAGGGTAGCAAACTCTAATAATGACATTATCCCTATACTTATCCACCAAAGAGTTTTTTAGTTATCTGCCAGAAAGAAATCTTTATTCAATTTATATGAGTATTAAAACTCCTTTTGATTAAAGTAGTAGAGATTTTGCTCCAGGAGCACAGAAACCCTCCAAAGGCAATCTTCATCCTCTTTCTCCTAACATGAACCAATTCCATTTGCTTCCTCTACTATGCTAGTATTCCATGCTGTTTGGAGATCACAGCATGCAGAATGGATACTGGTTTGAACAGCAGCAATTGTTAGTTATTAACCAAGAACCTAACCCCAGGAAAGTATTCTGAAAATCAGTGAGATGTATCATAGCTTGCTTTTAGGCACTTCTGATAGTCTAGAATGCCTGCAGGAAAGCATTTAAGGTTATTTATTCCTACTACAACTGATGGAATAGTCTTTGGCATGGTAGAGATACCCAAGGTTGTTATTTAGATAGGTAGTAACAGGACAGAAAACACAGCAGTGATGGCATCAGTATAATCTATTTGATCTTGCTGGACCTCTAAGTTCTTAGTGGTTGGCTAACCTCCTAAGTTTCTACTCCCTCACTCTCTCAGTGCCTAGGTTAACTTAGTTAAATAAATGCTACATCACATTTTGCATTGCAGTTTCAATTACAGACATTGTCCATGCATCCTTTTTGTACAGAAGGAGCACCACACAACTGAATGAAGTCTAAAGTTATTTCTATAACCAAGACAGCTACAGAACAGTCACAAATTTCTTCTCAAGGACAAAAGGACAAGAGTCAACTACAAGTATCACAGTAGTGAGATAAGTTATTTTCAGTGCTCTGATCCTAAACAGTAGCAAATAGAAAACACAAATTTATTTCATTTCAAACAAGAAAAGATAACTTACAAACTAAACTGGATCTAGTTATAATCTATTTGGTTATGATGTTCTGCCACAAAATCAAGGCCACAATCATTTACAATCTAAGGACACTATTCAGCTACAGCACCACTCATGATGTTTCAGGTACTGGAGAAATACAGAAGCAAAGTCCTTGCCCAGAGCTAACTCATCCTGAGATCCTAAGCTTAAAATCCATACTAAATGTGAGCCTCACTGAATTTCACTTCAGAGGGTTTTGATGTGGCAAGAAAAATAAATGCTCATGGAGTTTAAGGCAAAACAGGAGATCTAGAAAACTAAGGGAATCATTCTCATCTTACTTTCATTCTTATTTTTCACTCTCATTTTTCTTCTGAATGAAGAAGATTAAGAGAAAGCACATGCAAAACAGATAAGGAGAGCAGAGTTGTATGAATACATGTGCATTTTAGTTCTTTTCAGACTGGATTATGCTGAACTTGAGACTACTCACAATAGTAGTCATCACATCTGGAGCTCCTGAATGAAGCTCTGCTGTAATTCCTGACCAGCTATGTTCAAACAGTTGCAGATGGTGGACAAACCTTACTTACTGGCATTGTGATAGGATGGCACATCAAGAAAGGTTTTTTTTACTTTCCAACTTCACTAATTCATCTTCATTATCTACCTTTAAATTCCTTTTCTAGACATCAAGGCCAAAACTGAAATAGTACATATAGGTTACTTTCAACAAATAGCTATGAGACAAATTTTTCAAGAACCTTAATTACATTCTGTTCCCAACAAATAAAACATGGATATTCAGAGCTATCAAATGGACTCCATGCATGTTTGAAGCATGACTGTTAAGTGCTCTGTTTATTCAGGCCTATCTCTATGGTAACTACTTTATGGTACACCATTTCAGAATACTAATTCTAAAGCAATATCAATAAGGTTGTGGAAAGCAAACAGGCTTGCATTTACATCCTTGAGGCATACATGTGAGCCTTACTTGTATAACACAATGTGTGGTTGATTTTGAGAACTATTTTTCATCATTGCAATTCAGGCAGGGGCAACAGAGGCTGAATTTTTTTTTTTCCATAACACTGCTTTGCTCTAGGAGCAGCAGCACACAGGGACTGTGATACACTAAGGGAATTAAAGAAAGTACAAGATGCAGGTGCACTAATAAATGAGTGGCCTTTGGATTACAGTATTTATGTGTACTGTGTCGAGCTAAACAGAAACCTAAATGCTACACATAAGAAGTGGTACAAC
The DNA here is from genome assembly GCA_013396975.1 of Bucco capensis. NCBI lineage: Eukaryota > Metazoa > Chordata > Aves > Piciformes > Bucconidae > Bucco > Bucco capensis. The sequence goes on along the minus strand of VWZO01019690.1, from coordinate 117,360 downwards.
AAGAACATCTGTGTTGGGAGACTGAACTGGCATGGCTAATACCTCCAGTGCCAGGTGCAAAGGAAATTTCAGTACAGCTTGAGTAATTTTGACTGCTAGCATCTGTATATATTGGATTATTTCTCCTCTTCCCTCCATATTCCACTAGAGTATTTGTATTATACATCTGACTTTAGATTCTAGGATAGCAAAAGATAGGTTGTAACCCTTCCATTCCTGGGCTATTATTATATTTTTAAATTTTTTTGGTTTTTATGGAAGCAGAAGACCTGAATTAAAATGCAGTTATGAAAAATGAGCATTTTTTTCCCTGGGAAGTAAAGAAGTATTAAAAGGAAGCACCATACCTTTGATCTATTTAAAACTGATCAAAATGCCTGTAGAGAAAGCTTTTCCTCTCTAATACACTGAAGTTGGACTAAAACTTCCCATTTCTCTGAGAACATTCACTCTTCTGAGAAATTCCAGATTTTCATGGAAAGTCATTTTCAAAAATCAACCTTCAAAATTAAAATGAAAATTTTGTTTCCAAGTGACAGAACTGATTCATAGAAATATTGATGATATCTGGTAAAAGACTTAAAATATTTGAAAGAAAAAGACAGCTGGCTGAAATAATTGTGAGGAGATGCAAAACCAGTCACTTGTGATGTACTCATTGAAGTCCAATGCTAACAAGCTTTGAAATACATGAAATTCTGACAGAGTCCATTGAGACATGACCTACTGTATGAAGTGGCTCAGGCTCAATCTTTTCTTTTTTAACTAGGGAAAGATTTCTGGAATCAATTCTTGCACAAAGCTGAAACCTTACAAAAACTACCAGCAGTGATGTAGAGGTGGAAGTCAAGGGCCTGATCACCATTACCATGACATCAACAAAAGCTGAAGCTATTCCCAAGAAAGGATGGGGAAGAGAAGGAAAATAAATAAATATGGAAATATAAACATAGTGCCTGTATTCTGGGACAACAAAATCTATTCAGGTTAGTGTAGTGTTAGTGTGGCTGAACCACAACACTTTTAACAAGACCTACATTTCTATTCAAGACAGGAACAAAATGTCATCAACAATACAACTGGACATACTGAGCTTTGAAGGAATTTCTTCAGAAGTGCTTGTAGAAATCTATTTCTTTCTCTTGGCAATTTCAAACCACCTCCTTTCATCCCCACTCACTGATTAAACCTCTTGAATATGTCTAATAAATAATCTAAAAAAACAGAAAGGACAAATTACTTTCAGTCTACACTTCTCTGGGAATTGGGAGTTTGTTTCACCACATTGTAAATTATCTTTGCTAACTTCTAACAAGGTGTGACAAAAATGCAATAAATACAAATAAATCCACAGGGAAGAGACTCAAAAAAGCATTTCAAAAGCTCGATTTTAGGGGGAAAAAAAAGCTGTAATAAATTTGCAATCCCTAGTTCCTCATCTTTTCTTGTTGCTTCAGTTCTAATGCCAAATTCCTTCATTATTTTTTGACCTGATATGAAACACCATCTGGAAAAAGCATGTGGCAATTCTACATAAATGAAATAATTGGATGGTTGCTTTAAAAATGTATTTCATAAATAAGTATTGTTACACATTAGCAAAACTCACTTCATTCCATTTTTGAGCTCTGTTGCTAAGTTATGACTTTTTATGTGCCCAGAGGACCTGGGATTCCCAAGCAGTCTTGCATCTAGTGTTTAGGCAGTCATGAGCCTGATGAGCTTCTACAGTCATACAGCATCAGATGCATATGTCCATATGTTTCATTTGCATTTATTGTATGCAATATTATTATTATTACTACTACTGTTACACAAGGGTAACACCACAGACTCAACATAATCACTGCCCTGTGAGAAGTGATCACAGCCTAAGGACCCTGACGGATCTGCAGCAACAGATTCCAAACCATATGGCTGATGCAGTTATCCTATAATAGGCCAAATGGCTGTGGTTATTCAGGTGCCATTTCAAAAGTGGATCAAGTGTCCCTCAATCACCCTTCAAAACATCTTTAGAATAATTTTGGCCAGTCAATTAATTTCAGTCTGCAACTGCAAAGTCACCAAGGTCTGAGGAGATCAGCCTGTTGCTGGAGTGCTGTGGATAGGCTTGTGTGTCCACACAGTCTTGTTTGCTAGCCTGGGGAATCTTCTTCATCATGCACACCTCCCTAGGCATATATCAGGAGAGGAATCAGGCCAGAAGAGACAAAGAAGGCATTGATTAATTTGCTACATGTTACAACATTGCTCCTTGACAAGTTATGACAAGCATGGAGTAATAGTGAAAAACAAAATATTTGCTAGTGATGAAAAGCAGTATACAAAACAGCAGTTGGTCACAAGCTAACATTTTGTAGCTATAAAGACCCAGCTGCTTTGGCTGGCTGAAATGAAAAGAAACAATGCTTTAGGGGTTGTGAAAAAGGATCTCACAACTGATGGATTCAATGGGAAAAAAAAAAAAGACTTCCTTATAAAGCATGAATACTCATAGTCCTCTTTTCATCCCTTTATAATATATCAAATTTCTTTGAGTTGAGAGTCCTAGGTAAGTGTGCCATGCACTACATGAAAACCTTTTCACAGCTGTTAAAACCATTTTATTTTGTATGCCTGTTTTTGTCTTTCATTAAATATTCATTTATTGATATTAGACTTTATGAAAAATTTAGCATAATTTTAATCCTCCCTTATATGAATAGGAGAAATTAAAGAAGTTCATCTAGGTTTATAGGTATATGTGATACAGCTTCTAATATTTCCAGAAAATGACAGCAATATCAGGAATCAATGAAAAAATATGTCTTGTGCATCACCTAAATCTTTAACTACAATATCAGCTTATGTTAATCACATTTCCAGAGTTGGGTTGAACATGCTGTCACTGTGCCATCAACCCACATAAATTAAAGCTTTATTTAATAACTGTAAAAGCTGCCATTTGCTACTTTTAAAATCTCTCATTTCTCACAGTCTTTACTCGATAATGGTCACTAGAGTTACAAAATGCTAAAAATATCAGTGTTCTTGAAAATGTTATTTGAATTCTTACTGCAGAAGCTGAAACATCTGTAAGTGTATGGCAGTTATCAGCTTCTTGTAGTTTCTGGCAACGTTCAGTTGTAAAGGCTTTAAAAAGTGCAAGTAAAAACATTAGTGTTTTGACTACTTGTAAGAAACTGTTTTGTATACAATTAATATATGGGAACTGCCAAGTCAATCTGAGCTTAAAACTCAGGGGGTTGTGTAATTCTTATTTAATTTATTTTTGAATTTGTGAAAAAACAAACAAACAAACCAGAAAGAAAATCCCAATCTGTTGCAAAACCTAATACCAATTGAATATTCCAGGTATTTGAGTTTAACTAAAATAGAAACATACTGTTAAATTCAACAGATACAAGAAATACTAAACTAGCAAGAGGAGACACATCCCTATATAGTTAATATCTGAAAACCTAACTAAGACTCTGCATCCTGATTTATACAAGGAAAAAATCAAACAAAAGGACCTCTAAGTGTTCTCTCAATAGCAAGCATAGTGAAAGTTCAACAAAAGTTTGACTCAACTCATATTCAGATCTAATGAGAACTGGACCCAGTCCTAAATCTGTTGAATAAATGGAAAAGTATCCTCTCAGAATAAAATAAATCAATGCTATTTTGATTTCAGCATGAAAAACAATCAAACAAAAACAAAGAAGAAGATAAAAGGAGAGCAGTGAGGGAAAACAGAGTTAATTGCTAAGTTTTAAGATATTTTTTTCTGTCATACGATTTCTTCCAAAATATCCTGGAATATGACATTGCCATGCTAATTCCCAGTGCTTAACCACTTCTTTCTGTCAGCAAAGCACAGTATATATACAATGAAGTTAAATGGCATTTGCCATGGAAAATACAACGTACAACACTGTATGGAGTCCAGAAAACTGTGGTCTTCACTGGAGGAATGAATTCAAGTTAGACTGTCTGAACATTAGCAATTTCTATGTTTTCAGCTCTAACTCTATAGCCTTAAGATTGTTCTTTTCAATTACTTTTTATGGTCAGTGTACATAAAACGCTTCATAAAGTAAATTTACCAAATTTTCCACATGCATATACAATAAATATTTTACATAAATTTTATGTTTATCTTCCCCAACTGCTTGTCATTTATTTTCAATTACATTTTTAACCTGCTAATTGGCAAAAGCTGCTGGTTAAAAATGTAATTAAAGCTTTATCAAAGAGATTACTTCTCTGCTTAGCCCCCATCACACACAGATTTTCTTGCTGCAACATTTCAGCTGTAAGGCTCTAAAGGCTAAGCCAAAGACTGCCTATTGCTTCTTCTGTTTCACAAAACAGGACCATATTTTGAGGTTATATCACAGGAGTCCTGACTACTGCTAACAATATGAAATATAGATCTTTATTTGGGATTTGCTCCAAAGCCTGCTAGTTCTGTGGGAATAAAATTACCACCATGTGTTTGGTATCTTATCTTCCTAAAAGGATGAAGTCTGATGAGTTGCATAAGAAATGATCATATAAACACTTCCATTTTATTTGCATCTAAGTTTTAACCACAGAATGACAGAGGGAGAAAAGTCAGGGGTTTTGAATTCCATTCATTTAAGTGCTATGGAACTTCAGGAAAGCCACCACATCCCATTCACAACCCTGATCCAGTTGTTCCTATTGCACTAATAGAACTATTTAGAGTTGCTTTAGGTCTGGATTCTTCTGGATATCATGACAATGAGGAACCCCTAATTTATACAATTTCCACAAAATCTTCCAGTTTTCACATGTGAAATCAATGACTAGCCATGATCATCAACAAAGCAGTGGAGACTATGAGATCTCCAGGGCACAGATTCCTTTTTTTGTTTGTGCAGTATTCTGTTTCCCATAACTCTGCTATCTGATTAGGCTCCTTAGGAGGTACTGGAATATACATAAATAATAAGCAAAAGGAGACAATTAAAAAAAAATAACTGATACTATTAATGTAAGAGATTAAGATGTAAACTACACACTTTGTATTGCACTGCTGAGTCCCAAGGGAGGTTTGTCAAAGAGAACATCCACACATGTGCACTAGGCAGTGTCTCTGAACACTGCTTCCTCCCCAGTTCAGCAGAAATTCCACCCCAGTGTGGACTGATGATTTACTTTGTATTTTCCTTGGCTGACTTGTGAAGTGTTCCTCACTTCAGCTCAGTCACTCAGCCTTCTTGCAAATGCCAGCTTATTGTTCACAACTATTTTTTCCATCTGTGAGGATTTTAATAAGCATGAATGAGTGAATGAGGACAGCTATGAAGGAAATTCATAGTATAAAGGAAAACTCTGAAATGCAGTTATTAATTGGGCACCCAAGCTTCACATCTTTTCCAGGCTGACTAGTCCTTGCTCATTAGGACAATGCCAGTGATGTCTTTCTAGGCTGACCATCATAAAGCCACTTGTATACAGTAGCATGGCTTTTCCCTGAGCTCCTGAGTGTGCCTGCAGCTCAATAGGACTATTCACATGAACAGATGTTACTCAATGTGAATACTGGTTGCAGAATTAAGCCTGTCCTTGCTCTTCCTCTTGCTACAAACATCAGCTGTTCAGACATCCAGGCTCTTTTTGTTTTTTTATTTTTTAATGGCTTTTTGCCATACACAAAGCATGTTGGTGACAACTTCGTCATTTAAAACAAAAAATTCCTCCTACCATCCCTTAGCACTTATATAAATTAATGTTTATATGTTCCTCCATATAGTTTCTTGTATGTATAATGATTGAAAATCAAAGTCCAGTTACTTATTTGGCATTATATTTTGTGGGTTTTACGGATACATAGAATCCTCTCTCTGGTCATTTTAAAGTATATTCTTGAATGGATATGGAAGCATGTTGGACAAACAGTGAGTTTTTATTTTCGTGCCAGGCAACAAATGTTGACAAATCTACAGATTTTATAGACATTAAATATCATGTTTGAAAATGAACAGTAATAATAATTCCCATACTTATTGCCCTCTTATTTACAAAGACCAAGGTATCTTTTTTAGCATTTTACTTTAAGGTGATGGCCAAAACTGATCATTGATATTAGTATGTTTTTGTCTGTTTATACTTTTTGATCTCTCCAACATGATTCTGTGCTGAAAGCACAGCTGAGGCTCACAAATAAGTTAGAAAAGGTATAAAAAGATCCTTTGAAAAGGAAAAAGAAAAATACCTGAAGAGAGTGAGCTTCACAAGTAGCAACTATACAACCAGGCTTAAAGACCAAATCAGGCTTGTGGGGCTTGTTTTTGTTTGTGTATTCTTTCCTTTTCTGTGTTATATAAAAATCTTCAGTTATCTCTCTTTGTGACAAACTGTGAACCCAGTAGCCTAAGAATAAAGATCTGGAAGGAAAACTTTAAGGGAAATACATTTCTGATACAGCTGGACCAGGTGGTCCAATCTGCCCATTTACAACTAATTGGCAAACCATTTGCTCTTCTTCAGAGCCCTGGTACCTCATGTGTTCTTAATGACTTGTCAGAATTATAGCCAGTGGATCCACTATTTATTTTGACAGTTCTTTAAGACCCCTTGACTCATGTGTGGCCCTGCTGATTTATGTATATATTTATTCTAGGTATTCTTTTACTTCCTTATCACTCATCTCAAATGATCCTCATTAAATGTTAACTCACTGTTCATACTGAAAAAGAAACAAACTTGAACACAGGCTGAGGAGGGAGAAGAAGAAAAAAACCTGCAAAACCTTCAAAACAAGTCTTGATGAATATTTTCCCAAAGACTACAAGTTCCCTGCTTCTTCTTGGTTAGTACTAAAACTTGTTAAATGATGCAGATGCATGGATATATCATCTAACAGAGAAAAGTGACAAAGTGACCATTCCTGTTTAGCAGGTACCTCCACCCATGCCAATAAATGAGGGCAATTAGAGCACTCACTTTCCTTTTCCATTCTCCTTCCATGCCCACAAAACATTCAAGGTAAATAATCCAGAAAATAGTTTCTTAAGTACCAGCCATGCAACTGTTGCCATGACTTACACAGCAAAAAACAGGATAAAAAGATTTAGAATGACCAGCCAACTTCTCCCAGCCCAAACCCTTAATAGCAATGACCATTTCCTATGGTAAAGTCTCTGTTACCTTTTTTATAGTCTTACTATTTATGTAAGATTTCTTATGTCACTGTCTTGTGTTTCCTCTGGAAAGTGTCAGCATTTTTTGGCCTCCTAGTATTTTCTGTCAGCAAAATTCACAATATATGCTTACTGATCTTTCTTTCTTTTTTTTTTCTTATTTCATGTTAATTCCTTTGTTCTCTGAGCTAGCAGAGAACCATGCTGGTACTCCTAGTACCAGAACTGCCATCTGTTGTGCCTTTATCATTGTATCATTTCTTCTATGATGTCTTCCATGTCCTGTCACCTCTTACTAACACTGCTTACTGGATCCTGGCACACTAATTCTTTGAATGTCACAGTATCTCCCACTAGAATGCAGTAATTTTAATTTTGTTTAAACTTTACTGGTTTATTCACTATTACAACAGATGATGGTTCACTGCATCTAAATTCTAGCACCTTGTTCAGGTGGCACTGGAGAGCTGCAGGAGGAAGGAGCTGAGCACATAAGCATATGCAACCCTTCTACAAACACACACCTAAGTTTCCTGTCTTAGCAACAGAGAGGCTTCTAACTTAAGATGTCCAAGTTAGGTTGGTCACTCTCTTCACTGGCTGCATAGGGAAGTAGCAAGTGTCAAACAATTCCTTCCACTTAGGATCTGATCCTTCCAGCCACATTATAAGGTAGGCATGGATGGATGAAGTTTGCCTTTTATTAGGAAAGAGAATTATAGCCACAGCAGCAGTACTTGCTGATTGGCTCCTTGTACTAGGTGATACCTTAAGGGGTTAAGCCATACAGAACAGGGACTACCAGTCGATAACCAATATATAAGCAGAAAGATACTTGTTATGGGATTAAGAGGAAAGCAAGAGAAAATATTTCTGAAAAAATGAACCATGGATTCAGCTACATCACAGTACCACAGTATGTCAGGGGTTNAATGCATCCTAGGATGCCATTGGCCCTGAGAGTGCAGAACTCGAGTGTCTCTCCTGGATTAGGACAACTAGTAGTCCTTAGTGGGAAAGGTAAAGGAGCAGAAAGAGTTATATGTGCTCCTGACCAGCATGACATTTATGTATCTCCCTGTCTGAACTGAGTCACAAAAGAGCTTGAGGCAGGAAACACACTTCTATCTCCCTAGATTAATACTAGAAGTCATAGGTGTTATCAGTAGCCAACCAAGCAGGCAGTTTCAGGCATCTGAGCAGTGCCTAAAGCATTTCAGTTCCTGAAGGATCTAGACAGTGGGAGAAATTCAAATACTGGATTTTCTGTCTGTGGTTTAGATGGATTTTAGGTGCCTCAATCACAAATTAAGCTGTATTTAGATTCAGGGGATCCCATCTATCTGCTAATACTAGTATTTTAATAATAAAATCTATCAGAATCAATTGGATAACTTCCTCCTGCAGGTCTTACCAAGTGCTGTGATGTGAAGTGTTATGCTACATACTAATTAATCTGAATGCCTCGTGCCCTTGACTTATGCCTTTAACTTCTTGGAAGTCAAAGTTTATCTGAAATTGAAACAGTCCCTAAATTAACTGCAATCAAACCATCAGTTTGATATGTGTTTATTACATTTTTACAAATTGAACACCAGGATGAGATTTAAAATATGTTATTTGTCCTTGAAACTCCCTGAATATCATGTTTTGACCTGGGAAATTTCTGTAGCTGGATTATAAACTCTTGGTAGATTGATGAAAACATTGAATTATTGTCTAACAGTAACAGTATAATAGTCTACTAATCTGAAAGAACACTACACCTTATGGTGGAAACAAACCCACTCCTTCAGCAGATACTGAATGAAAATAATAAGTGATATTGATCCAAGGGACACAGGAAAAGTATCCCGTGGTAGTGGGCAGAAAAACAGGTTTTATCTAGTTTCAAAGTAGTAATATGAAAATGACATGTTTTATACTGCTTCTCTGTGAGCGTATACACAACAGCAAACATGCTGTTTGCTAATACTGTGCTTTGGGCCCAGTAAGGGCTAAAGTTCTACTTCAGTACATGCTATGCTAGCACTAAATTTTTCTCTCCCCAAATTGATCTGCATCATGTATTCAGAAGAAAAAGCATGAAGTAAAACACAGAATGTTTATCAAAAATAAAAATATAAAATCAGTAAAATACAGAGTAACATGTTCCTAATAAATGTGTATAGTTTCAGAGGGGAAAGAATTGGAGACATTTTCTCCAAAGAAAAATAGCATAGAGGAGGGTCAGAGAGGAAGCAAAAGCAGAAATACTTGTATTACACTTGCATAAAGAAAAGCTATTGAGAAAAATAAAGAAACAAGCTCTGATTTCTTGACTGATCCGGGAAACAATTCAATTAAAATAATCAACATGCCAGATCTCCCTTCCTGATTTGCTTAAGTAAGTTTGCATTTGCAATCGTAGAATTAGATTGTGTATATACATGTGAGTGCTTCCCTCCACCTCTTCCCCCCCCAAAGAAAATCAAACTTACAAGAGGCCACTTAGCAAATGTCATGGGGATAAAGGACCTCAGGTTCCCAGAATTTTTGGCTACATTAACTATAGGATTTATATGCCTTAAAAGGCAAATCTGGCTTAGATTTAACTCAGCTATCTCCACTAGCTCAGCTAACCAACCTTCATTTGGGTCATGTGTGGTTTTGGTCAGGAACTCTGCATTTGCTCCACAGTGGCTGTAATTTTTATTAGTTTCTTTTCAACACAAACTAAAAAGTTGAAACATGCATTGCATCATCTTTTGAAATAGCTGCAAAAACCAGATGCATATAACAAACAGAGAAATTAATTTACAATAACTAATCTGGCTAGAAGAATCAAATATAGCATGATGTTACTTTATCCCTTTGAAACACAAATCCCTGACCCCAGTCAAGCATTTCTTAAAGCATGATAGAGTGTTAAAGTCTACAACAGAACCAAAGATTATATTTATGGGAAAAGACAAGTTTCCAGTTAGACAAGGGAGATTATATCTTTAGAAAGGGAAAAGGACCTGCTTCTTAAAGCTGCAACAAAAGAGGATACAGGAATAGCAGTGATGGCTATAGCAGAGCACACTGATAATGATGAGTGTTCTCTGATGCTCTCTCTAGGACTTTCCCTATAGAGAGCACAGCACTTTGCTGAACAGATCCACAGTCCATAGACTCAGCAGGAATAAAGTACCAGGAATATTACTGCATGCTACATTCAATTCCATCTACAATAAGATAGTGGGATGATGTCTCTCAAGGAATAACATATAAAAGTCTAAAAGCATTTAGATACTGAGAACAACAAAAGCGATGGTAACCCCCAAATTTCTGGATTATGGAGTTTTGCTGTTTCCCAGGATTCACTCTGCTTTTATTTCTAACTTTCCTCCACAATAGTAATTTTTGCTAGTTAACATTTCTCTGAAAACATCATGAAAATTGTTTGCCTGCACTTGTACTGAAACTAGATCTTTGAAATAATTCTCTATTTTCAGAATATAGTATTATAATTACTAAAAGGTTTTCAATAGATTATTTGATCATTATTGATTTGGAATGATATTTTCACTCCCTTCTCCCTCCCAAAGCTCTTTTACACAAGTCATTAATTTTAAGGGAACAGATTTTGAAATAAAAAGGTATTTTAAGTATTTTAACAACAGCTACTTAGACACACTTTTTCACCCCATTTTTTATGCACCACTAACACTCCAAACTATTTGGCCTTTATATTGATGATATTTCCAGCTTTAATGTTTGAATCAAGACAAACAAATAATGCTGAATTAAATCAAGAACCTTCGCAGAGTATTCTTTATTTTGAACTAAGTTTAAATTGCTTCAGACATGACACTGAAACCACGCTGCAGCAAGGATAAGCAAAGATATTAGCAAAGAGAAAGCTATTAAAACTCAGTATGAGTCTTATCAGTCAAAAAGAAACAGTTTAGAAGTGTAGTGCAACACTCATTTGCAGTTGTGAATACTGCAAAAAAAAAAATTACTGGTTTTTCACTTTCAGCTAGATCCCTGAAAATAATTTTCAGTATGATCTGAATATTGCCATTTCATCTGATCATCTGTTTATTTAGGAATAAACATCTATTTACTCAATTAAAAAAACCACACAAACAAATCAACCCCCCAAAGAATCAAACAAAAAAACCAAAAACCCAGAAAACACCAGAGTTGATGTGGTTTAACTTTGTACAGGCCTGGGCAGGATTCCTGGTTCCTCACCTGGGACAGGTCCAAGTTTTCCGAGTACTGTACCAGAGCATTGCTAGGAGAGAGGAAGTGCATTCAGAGCAGCTATTATAGCAGAGATTTCTCTATTCTCTCTGTCAGAGAAGAGTGGCATAAATGACCATGAAAGCTGTTCTGTGAGCTCTGGCAGGGGAACAACAAGGCAGACAATTCAGATTTCTTGGATTTGGGAATGCTGTTGCTGTTTGCTTTTAAAATACTATCCCAGTTAAAGGTTTTTAATTTTAGAAGGCAGTCTATCTTGGGCAGAATTTATTTGCAAAACAAGTAAAATAGAATTTATACTGAGCACACAGAGAATAAGCATATTCCCTCTCAGGAAACTACTATAATGTCAAAAGACTGTCTGCTGAACTTACCCATACCTAAACAGATAAGAGGATCCTGGCCACCTCTTTGCTCTATTGCAAGTTCTGGGACCCTCCATAAAAAAAAACCCATTCCAGTATTATCCTAAAGTATTATAATCAGGAAGAAGTCCTTTTCATGATTATGCTTATAAGTACTGCATTTAAACTTCAAAGTGAACAGCATAACAATAAAAAAAGTCTCAAAAATGATGTTGAATGTGTCAAAAGAAGGTAAGGGCTTCCAAGTTAGCATAATTAATACTGAGGTTATAGAACTAGCATTTCAAAACCCTTAGAACTATTTGTGTCTGCCTAGAGCAGGTGGATAAGTATCTGTATTTATATATTGTCCAAGTTACAGTAGCTTAGTTTTATAATGGTCCCCAGACATATCCTGTCATGCAACCTTGCTTTGGAAGTCTCTATCTGGAAGTCTACACTTGGAAGCCCAATATCCAAATATTTCCCCTTTATACATCATTTACAGCTGTGAAAATCCTATTAAAGCTGCAAAAAATAAACAAAAGGGAAAAAAAAGAAATAAAAACCAACAAAATGCCCATCCAAGCAGACTTTCAAATATTATGTACATTAGTTTGAGAGGAAAAACATGTAAATATGGGTATGTGGATGCATATGTGGCTAGATGTTCATTTGCATGGAGGGAGAAAGAAGGCAGAGAGGTATAAGGACTTACCTAGCTCTCACTGCAGAATTTCTAGTTTTAAAAGCTTAGAGACTGTATTATGTCATAAGTCTCTGGGCTTCACTAATTCCATGACTGCAGGCTGCTTTGTGATTTTGATTTTGCAATTGAAACTGATTGGCTGGCAGACAAAAGGACAGCAACAGCTGCAGCTGGTATTATTGATTATTTCCTCAATTTAAAGGAAGTAAAGCAGGAGGCTAACAACATTGAAGGACAAAGGCTAAGTTGTTGCTCTACATCTCTGGCAAAGCCAGTCACTGTCCACTGCAGCATGCACTGAATTAATTCATAAAATGTAGCTATTATCATTTTAATACCATAGATTGCTGTAGAAGTCATAGGGACTTCCATACTATGATGGTGAGTTTTTAATCTCATTTTTTTTTTACTGAAAACTAAAATCTCTAATGTAGAAAGACACTAAATCCAATATAAACATTCTGGATACTGCTTTTGGGCTCTTATCAGTAACATGAACAACTTTCTAGCAATAGACTGAGCTTATGATAGTTAATGCCTACCCTGAGAGGTCCTGCCCTCCGCATGAGAATTGTGTCTTCCTAGAGAAAACAGAAGATAATTTGATGGGGAAAAAGAAAAAAATCAAATTAGAGCAGGAAATGTGTAAATTTAGAAAACAAATGATACAAATGTTGTTTTGCCCCTCTTCTTTACCCCCTTCAGAGCATTGATGTGATATTAGCCACTCTTACGTAAGGCTTCAATTTGAAGGAAGTAAAGCAGAAAATGGTGCAAAATTAGGTTTGTGCTCACACAGCTTCTGCTTGTGAGCTACTGGATGGAGGCCTCTCAATACAGAGAACTGTACCACTTCACCTTAGCTAGTGGGCATTTGCACTGTTTTATTATGCTGTTTTTGAGCAACAGCAGAAGGAATCAGGTGGTCCCTTGCCACCAACACTTTTACAATACATTTTAACAATGACCAATAGAGATATTTGTAAAGACCCACAGACAAAAAAAACACGAATAACCAGAGAGTTGCAGAGGCTTTTTAGCTATGCCACTCAGCCTTTCTCACATTCTTGCTGTGACAAGAACTGCCCTGCCTCTCCATACAGCCTATTCCAGCTCCTTGCTCTCATTATCATTAGAAAGTGTTTCCAGTCTAGTTAAATCTCTCAGAATTGAAGCCCATTACTCCTTGTTCTGTTCTTCATGTACATACAGAACAGATGATCCCCTTCTGCTTTAAGGAGTTGGAAGCCATCCTCGTGCTCACTCTGAGCCTTTCCAAACTGTGCAAGGATCTTTCAAATGCCCTTTAGGATCTGAGATTGTGCTTAGGTGATCCTAAAGATTAGATTTGTGCATTACTGGATCACCTGAGAACAAATATTATCTGTACAAGCAGACCTCCTTGTTTCTGTTGAGAACACCGTGATGCTTCCTCCTACACCCACAGATCAACTGCCAGTGTCCTTCATCTGTATTTTGTCTTACCTTCCTCTTGCCTTCCCGTTGAAGTATTGTATCTGTAATACTAAACTAAACAAGGTCAGGTTTTCTGACCCAGAGGCTAACTGGCACAGCATGGCTTCCTTCCATACAGTTAAAGTCTCTCATCCAAGATAACAGTATAGCTTTGTCAGTACTGTCTATTGGGAACAGTCCCTGGCCTGTGCCCAAACATTATCTAGGAAAGTTAGTTTCCACTGGGGAGTTGTCTTGCTAATGAGCATGTGCCAGGGCTTGAGGCTTTTCCCTGTTTAATTTACAGCCATAAATGTAGCCAAGGATGTTGACCCTGTCATGTTAGAGGAGAAATTTATGGCCACTAATCCTTTGGGATATGGTGTTCAGTTCCTGAGATGCCACCTTAGTTTTATAAGCCTCCAGAAAAAGCACTTCTGCCCCTTCCAGACTGCTAGTTTTACTTCATACATACTATACCACCAGGCTATTTACCTTTCCCCACTTTCCTTAGGCTAGCCTAAGTAGCAAGCTGTATATGCATCCACTCAAAGTCCCCTTTTTAGTCATACCATGAGAGAATATGAACCCTTTTTTGTTCAGATGCTGAGAAGCCTTCATAAGCTACAGCCAAGGAGCTGGTGATTCCTGTTCTCCTGTTAGAATGTTTGTAGTGTCTGTGGATGGCTAACAGAAACAGTTGATGTGAATCTTCTAACTGCATCAAGATTTTCTGACTACATCAGAAGTACATCGACTTTTCTGGCTTCCCTGTTCCTGACAGGTAGAAAGCAAGCTGTGGAAACTGGTGTTACCAAAAGAACAGGCTGTAAAGACCTGGAAAGATTAAACAGCAATGTTTCCTTTCTGGAAACGTGGCCAATATTATTCTTGGGCTGCATTAGACAAAAGAATGCCAGCAGGTGGAGAGAGGTGATCCTTCCCCTGTACTCCCTGTACTGGAAAGCACTGGAAGAGTCCAGCCCAGCACTGACACATATTCTCGGCCCTCACAAACGCCCTAACTGTTTATACTCTTGTTACAAGGAAGAACGTCGATAATAAGATAAAACTGGATGACTGAAGGATTTATATAGATTGTAGTTCTGATTTAGCACCTACTTGGATAACAGTAAAATCTCCACTGGTTAAACTGGAAGAGGATGACATGGATACATGCAAGTGTCTAATGCTGCTCTCACCTCTCCTAAAAAGACCTATTCTATTCTTGCATACTTAAAGAGGAATTTATTAATGTTTAGCTTCCTGTAGATAATTTGGCTGCTCTATGCAGCCATAAAATTTTATGACAGTAAACATGAGAGATGTGCCTAAATTGCACAGAAATGTTTCTCGACTGCCTGTTTTATTTTTCTTTTATAGTGTCAGTCCCATTAAATTTACATTGGTGCTAATTTTACAAAAACTTTGTGTCAAAATTATTAAGGTGACAAATATGCTGAGTCAATTAATTTTAGCTATGGTCCCTGAATGGCTGCATCCAGTACTTTTCAGTCTGAAATGTACATATGTGGAAACTCTATAGAAAATGCTGCTATGCTTATCCAACTCCTGCAGTTGTCAGTGATGACAGTAAGAGATCATTAAAATGAGATTTTAATTGTTCAAATATCAACATGACCATCGGAGCACAATGCCTTTCAAAACAATTTAAAAAAATGCTTATTTCTTAACATTTCAAAAAATAATCTACAGTAAGAGCAAAAGAGAAATATATAGTTATTTAATAATATAGCATACTATTAAAAAAAGGCTGAATATGACACTGACATCAGATGATACATCACCTACTAGACTCTCCCAGGTATGAAAGCAGAGCACTCATGTGATTTACAGAAAAAACCTACAGACCATTCCAGAATAAACACAGCACAGATTTCTATAAACATTATGGAGAGAAGGTTAAGATTATGAAGAACAGATACAGAACAGTATATCTTTTGATGAGGGAACATCTCTGCAGGTTTATGCTCAGTGCCTACCTAGATGAACTTTCCCAGCTTGGAAGTCCTCAGCTGTAAGAAACAATATAAGGCTTAAAAGTTTGTGCAAGTCAAAGCACTTCTTTACATTCAAATTACTTCAAGCAAGATATTCTTGTTCCATCTTATCCTTGTGTTAGAAGTTAGTGCAGCTTTTAGTCCCTTCTGCCTAAGATAGTCATAAAATGACATGCAGGTCAATAACTTGATCTCTCCTAAATCCTATCTAACTCAAAGCACTGCAAGTAAGTCCTATCAGTTTGTTTATAATTATCATTAACCAAAGTAGCATGATTGAATTAACACACAACTCAGATCTTTAATACTGGAATCTTACTTTTCTGTGTATTTTATCTGTATTTTCCCTTTGCCCATCTTCCCTTTCCATGTCTTCCCTCTGCTTTCCTTCACGTTTTGGAGATGGTACTAAATTTGAGTTAAACAACATTTTAGTTATAAAATCGTAAGATAACTGTTTCCAGTTTTACTACAGATATGATTCTTGTAAGATTTGTTTTTTTTGTCTGAAGAAAACATTTTTATTTGTCTAAATTCACAAGGCAGAACCTTGTTTGCTCTAGTAACAGCCTAGAACTAAATGTCATAAACAGCTCACTTTGAACTATAAAAAAAATGTTCAGTAAGTACATATGCAGTTTTTCTCCTGTTGTTTTTTGTTTCTTAAAAATACATGCCCAAAGTAGACAGGTACCTCTGAAATTCTGAAGATACCACAGTAAAGAAAAAAATCCACCATGCCACTGGCACAATATGTTCCCAGGAAAAAGATGAAACATTACCAAACCCTATTTTCCTAACTCCTTTTTCTGTTTGCTTCCTCACATTCATTTTGCATTCATCTTTGGCTTGCATCTGGTTACATACTAGTCTATTATTCATCTCCAGTGTAATGGTGCAGCAGCCACTGCATCCTTTTCATATCATTTTTGCAGCTTTTGTTTCCACTTTACTGTTTTTTTAAACTTATATAAGCAATTAAGCCAAGAAAGTGTATGAACAGATAAAGCAAAGTGTAGTTTGAACATTAAGCTTTTACAACTTAGGCAAGGTTATTGCTGATGCCAGAGAAGAGTAACACTAAAAATTGTCTGCTAGAAAGTTTAAGGCTCAATGGCGTGATAAATGAGAAATGTTAGGGATCCAAAATATGGGAGTGATAACAGATTTCTGATGTCAAGGAATATGAAATACTTTACCAGCTATCTGGCTTTGCTCTGGGAAGGCAACAAAACAGAGCTTCTGCAAACAGGACAATAAACTCTTTAAGCATCACCTTAAAAGAAGTTTATGTAAATATCACTAAGCCCAGGAGAGATCCTTCAGCCTCCCAACTATAAATCTTTTTTTATATGAACATCAGCATAACTTTGTCCTATTTGCTCTGTTATCACTACTTTTTGTCTTAGCTTTTCCTCCAAACACAAGACCTCACAGCTTCCTAATTAGGCTGACATGCTCTTGTAATACTCAGACACAACTAAAAGGAAGCAAAATTAAAATAATAATAATAATAATAAAGCACCAGCCTTCTCATGAAATAAACTATTGTACTCACAGCAGAAAATGCTACTGGAGGAGTGAGTAAAGGAAGATTCTGAAACAGATTTAAAATAAAGTAAACAGAAGTATTCCTTGAGCTATGATTACAGATTCAAAGGGAACAGAGACCTTGTACCTGAAGACACAGAGAGACCAAAATGTGCTTGAGGTAATGAAGTAGTTTCATTTCCAAGTATTCATACTCATCTATTATGGCAATTTTTTCCATCTCTGTTCAGCAGCCAGCATAGGTATTCAGAGAGAGATGAACTAAATTGGAACCTCTATTGCATAAGCCAATTGTCTAGTCTTGAAAAATGTTAAAGGAAAAATAAACCCACTAATTGCCTGAGAAAACTATCAACACCACTTGGCATTGCACAAACAGAACTTACAAAGAATGGGAAGTCTAAAGCACATATTTGAGAAAGAGTGTGTCAAATGCTTTCCTTCAAGAGCACTATATAATGGAAAAAGGGAAAAAACACTGTGCAGTGGGGTATTTCACTAGCAGCAGCTGTAATATAACTGGACAGAAAAATATAACAAATTGCAGTGGATTATTGAACAGTTGTAATTCATGTATTTCCACACACATTTACAGAAAAGCCCAAGTGCAAGGCAAATCTACCTGCTTCAGTTCAGAGTTTAACTCAGTCAATGACCTGCCTGCAGGCTAACATAATTTTCCTTCACTAGTCTCTAGTAGATACCAATTTTGATTTCATCTACAAAATGATGTTTCTGTAAATTACTGAGCAATCCAGATTTGGACATTAGGCCAAATAAATCATCCAAGCCAAAAGAGTTGTAAGAAACTATTCTTGCACTGCCCTATCAATGATCTCCAGTCTGGCTATGTTAGAGAAGAGAGAATTCAGGCTACACATTCAGGATGTTCATCCTTCCATGGCACAGACTATTGGCAGCAATGTCTGGCTGCCTTTGTGGAGTTGAATGCTGTCCTTACAGAACCAATGGTACAATCAACAGTGGCCAGGTTTTCTGTTCACATGTGAGTTATTGCAATCAAGGCAGACACCTACCAAGCTTGCATCCTAGGCAATCTAGGTCAGGCTTTCACCAGATTCCCAGACCCATCAATGTCTTAAAGTGTGAAATAAACCTTTAAGAAATAACTTATGTCTATTCATAACTTACATCACTAACAGAACAGAGGAAAACTAGCCTCCATAAAATGTAATTGGTGACCTCAGAAGAGTGCTAATACCTAAAATATAACTACCCTTCTTATGACTTCCCAAATCAATAATAACAACATTTGAATATGAAGTTAGACCTTCTAAATTGAATAGAAATGTCAGTAACAGTAAATTTTAAGGAGCCCTCATACCCAAAGAAATGAAAGCTCTTCAATAAACAGAAGAAAAAGGCAAAGTCTTCTGGCTCTGTCCCAAGAACACCTAATGTATCTCGAGTGTAGAACAGACATCCTCAGTTGTACAACAAATCATCTGTCTGCCCCTTCAGAATGAAACTTGCTTAAAAGCACAAACATATAACTTGGAGGAAGAATCCTTTTATTCAGGTTTAGGTGCTGATGAAAGAAATATTTCAAGTGTTCTTTTGCGCTCACAGAAGCTAAAAATGTTTTTTTGTTATTTTTGACTTTTTTTTTAAAATAAAATGAAAGATATTCTTACTACATCATGTGATTCCATGATCTGGGGACTGAAGAAAAACACCAAATGTCTTGAGAGCTGGCAGCTCTGAGAGTGTTACAAAACAAGCCCCTGAGCCAACTAGACTGAGAGATGTTGGCCTCGCTCAGTTGCTATAGCGTAATGATAAATGTTTAAGTTAAATGTCTATAGCACAAGGAAGCTGCCTCTAACTTCAAATGTTTATGTAGAAACTCAATTTGGATATTAGCAGATGCCATAGTATACAGAGCTCTCCTGAGAAAACACACTCCATGGGTCCCCAAAAGGGGAACTCTGGCTCTGCTGGCCCACAGCCCTCTGCAGCAACCAGCAGTGCAGCTGGGTAAGCAGAAAGGTGAAGGCAGCAGGCATGTGCTATCCTTACAAATATATAGCAACCTGGGCACATTAGAGCTGTTGCTATCTCAGGACAGAGCACTTAAATCCAGCTGGGGCACAGCAGCTCTGTTCCCTTCTGAATGATGAATTGTACTGAACTGGTGCAACCATGCTGCATAGTACACTGAATTTTGTTCCAGTGGTTGCTGTGTATGTGACATGGGACCATCCCTTGAAATTCAAATTGCAATTCAAATTTTTTCTCCTCCAGGAGAATGAAAAAAACAAAGGAAAATTGAAACTCCTTAAAAACCCAAGCTGTTTAATTCCTCTGTTTGCTGTTTTGTCTTTCCTACTCATTGAGCAATTGTACTGAAACAAATAAAAGAACTCACACCAAGAACAGAATTTGGGTTGTTCTTTCATTTCCTTTGATCTAGGATATTGTAGATTTTGTGCGTGAGTCCAAATCCAAAATGAGAAGAGACTGAAAAGCTGGTAGCCAGCTAATAATTCCATTGTGCAGGAAAGAATATTTCCAGCACTTCTGGAATAGAAATTCAAAATCTTAAAATTTTCTTAAAACTCTTACAAAATTGGTTCTAGCTGAATGGGAATCTTTTGCTCTAGTAACACTGAAACATTTTAGTTTGATACTGGGAAACCTCTTATTATATAAACAATAGCTATAACTCATGACTTTAAAAAACACCGTAGTATAAATACTATAAATAAATTTCAATATTATCAAAACACAGTAAGACAGAATGATTTATTGATCTTTTTCTCTGAAAATCTTAATTCATTTTCATAATATGTATTTCAAATGAAATTTCAAGTGAAAAAAACTGTAAAGAAGTTTTTGAATGAAACTGCTACTATTTCCCTACTATTAATTCAATGCTTTTACTAACAAAGATAGTGATGCAGGGAAGAAGCAGAAAATGCTTATTTCCTTGCTGATAATCTTGAGCTTTTCTTGACTGACTTCATGTTCTGACAGCTGTTAGTGCATTTAGTGGAGTCCTAATACTAGCGAGAAAAGTTCATATTCTTACTCAAACGAGGATGAGGATGGTTTTACCTATTAAAGTACATAATCTCTCACATAAAATATCTTTTGCCAGGTTTTTTTGAGTGAACTTGGTCTATCTCTGGTGTTGATGATACTTCACAGAGCTGTGGGCAGGCAGCCAAGCCAGCCAGCTCTGGTCTGAGATGCTTGGAAAACCTGCAAACAGGTGAGTGAGCAAGTCCCTACTGCATCTTTGTGTTTTTCCCTGTGATCCTCACTTTTTTTTGTAGAGACAGATCAATAGTAAGAGTTAATTACTATTACTTCAGATGCAGTGTACTATCAAATGATTCAGCTGACATTGTTTCCTTCCTTGTTTTTCTGACTAACAAAGAGGGATCAACCACTGAGTCACACTTTTAAGGACTTTTAAGTGTGTGTGTTTTGCATAAATGCATGCATATCTAAATTCACATTTTATGTCAATAATGGATCTCCTGAACTATAAAGCTTACTCAACATTTAAATTACATTAATGAATTGAAGGGGTCTCACAGCCTGAGAAACTGATAGAAGTATTTATAAGAACATTTAGTACCTGTGTAAATCCAAAATAATGCCACAGGGGAGTGTTCTTAAAGCTAAGGACACAGACACTATCGAAACAAATCAAGATCTACATTGAGTTGAACTTGATCTAAAATTGAAATGAGTCCACAAAGGCTTTTATTTAAAACAAAGTATTCAGTTGGAGAATACAAATTTGAAAGTATTTTAAGAACTTAAAGGACAACAACACTGAGTAATTCCATAATATGACTGAATTACACAACCACAGGCAATTAAATCTTCTAAAGAATGGGGAGTGTAGAAGGGGCAGGTGGAGAGGAATAAGAGCATCTTCATTCCCCTTGCTTTTAGGCACTTAACACCTGAATTCAGTTTGTTTGTCACTCCAGGTCCTTTCCAGAACAAATGGAAAGAAATGGGCAGTTCCAGATAGTGACCCTGTACGAGTCTCAAAGTGCTTAAATACTTATGAGTTCTGTCTTCCCAAGCCTCTCCTTAATGATCTCTGCAGACACATAGGAAACTCATCACACCGTATGAGAAAATACACTATCAGTAAAGGCCACTGCTCATCACACCTCAGTGCAACTTTTAGACTCACACAAAACACAACAGAAGTGAGAAGAAAAAAAGACTCCTGATACTAATTTAAAGATGATAATAAAGAAACCACTGCTGTGAGGAACACAGATTTTGAAAGCTGAGGATGAACAAACATGTATTTCCAATCCAAAAGGAATTTTGACTGATCTATGTTTTCAGCATAACCCCTGCACCATTACATGCTGCAATTAACAGCACCAGAAGTGAGAGTAACACCTACAGGACAGTAAACACTTCACATTAATCGAGCAAAAAGTATGGCAAAAGACTTGCAACTGAGAGACTAATTTTAGAGAAGAGAAGAAATGGCTGGAGATTGAATGTGAAAGGCCCTGGAATGAAAGGGACAAAGATGGAATGGAAATAAGGTGTGTAGCAAGGATGATTTAAAAAAGTATTTAACACATATTCCCTTAGCACCAATCGTGCTGTCATAAAATTCCTTTTTCCTTAATGATATAGTCATTGTTGCTACCAAACCATCATCTGCAGGTTTCATTCAAATAAATGCTAGCAAAGGAAGCAGCCTTTCAGGGCTGATAGAAGAGACAGACAAGGGTAACAGACTATTTGTTCAGTGGGCTATCAAATAGTGAAAATGTTTCTTGATTCATGATTTAAAGGCAAAATGGATGGAGGTCACTGGGAATTGTTCTAATTAGCAAAGTGCAACAAGACAGATCATCTTTTTCTGCCTCCTCTCCCAAGTGTCCAAATATATCTCATCAGGAGCAGCTGCCAGGAAATAAATAAATAAATAAATAAATAAACCACATGAAATAGAAGTGTCATGAAAACCAGAAAGCACCAACCATGGCTTCTCTCTCTATCTGGAACTGTGACTCACTATGAATTCCTACTAAAGACAGAGTCATGAAGATACCTCTGCACCAAAGTTTCAACAGAAATGCATATAGGAAGTGTAGTCCTACAAATTTAATCTAGCTGCTTCTAAATGAAAAGATATATAATATATAATGAATATGAAACTGATATACACAGATTTACGCTTTCATTAAGTGACTAGAAACATATTTCTCCAAGGTATTGTGATTGACCTGCAATAGCAACCTCACCATTGCCTTACATTTTCCTGAAGGAAAAAATGCCCATAAAACAAGGATAATTTGACATGTTACAAAATATGCTTCCACAGAAAAGACTCAAACTACTCTCCACTATGCTTATGATGTAACCATCATTCAGATCATCTCACATTGTTTAGAAGTTACCACTAGGAATGTGTGGATTTTGAAGTTTCACATCACACAGAAACAGTTTCTCATGGAAGAGAGGAAAAGAAAAAGAAAACCTAGAGTTTACTTAGGAAAAAAATCCTAAATAAATAATTCATACTAGGATGAACTGAATTCTAGTCTTTTAGAAGGTGCCAACAGATGGTTTACATTTATAGAAAGCACACTTGCTGACTTTGAAACAGAAATTAAAATTCATAAACTATGTCATTAGTTCTCCTTTGAAGCACCATTATGTTTACGATGAGGATTTGGATTCTCCCAGGTGAACAGTCTTTAATCATAATTCCACCAAGGAAAAAGTGCAACATTACTTTTTAGCTGCTGTTTTATGTTTGCAGGTTTAAAGCTAAACTAATCTAATTATTAGTCAAAGGACAAGCTGAGAAACATGGAAGCTGGACTAGGTTAATGTTTTCAGCTATTACAAATTTCAAAGTAATCACAGAGTTTTCCCATTCCTTAAATGATGGATAGTGTACTGTCAGCCCTCATGGTAGAGGTTCATAAACTGTGACTTCAGTTTATAATATCCTTGCTTGCACTGAACACTGTAACCACCACAATAAGCAGTGAGCTTGCAGCTCATGTAGAAGTGGGCATGTAGTTCTTCTCAGTTAATTTTAGTAACTCCCTAGTGTAAGCACAGCCAATATAATAGCCTGGTATTATTGCAACACTTCATTTTTCAGCTAGACTAAATGTTAGCACCTAACAGGGTTATGATTAAGGCTTACTTTACACTTATAAAATATACAGTGATTAGGTTTCATTAAGTATTGTCATACATCTTTTTCCTTGCTCCATAGCAGATTTACTGTTTAATATCTACTTTTTTGATATAGCAGAGTAATACTTGGAAGAATCCTGGTAGATGGGAGAAAGTGTTGCTGTTGCAGGGTCAGACATAAGACAGAAGAAATCTCTTTTCAGTACAAGATTGTTGAATTAAAAAACTAATTTGAGAAGTGAGTTTAGTTAAAAGAAAGTTAACAAAGAAGCATTAAGGAAAGAATCTCTGCGTGTTTTGTTCACAGCTCACATGCCTTTATACATTTGGTAGCACTACTTATCACACTGTGGTGATATATCACCCTACTTAGGCACTTCTTAATCCTATCATCATGTGAACAAGCTCTAATATTCCTCACACCAAAATTTAGAAAGAAGATTAACTGTGGTTTTTTCTCATCTGAATTACCAAGGTAAAAACCAAACTACTATTAAGACAAGTTTCTTTCTGATAGCCAGTGAAGACATGTAACATTCTTCAAACATCTTGTTTACTCTAAGTACCATATGGAAGACTACTAGAGATGAAAAAAAATAGAAAAGTTGTCTAAACTGTTGAATTACCACAGCCACAGAATGCTTTCCAGGGCCTGGGCAGAGGGTATGCTTTGTAACACAACCATTTTTCACCTAAGAGTATGAAACACAATTTATTCTGTCAAAGTCCAATCTGAATTTTGCTAATTCTTATAGTCATGCTATAGTTACCCTCAGTAACAAGCCCCAGGAGAGCACTATGAATTACACTCAGATCTGGATCAACTCCTTCACTCTCCATCCTTCCATGCACTATCCAAACAAATACATTTCCTCCCAGAGGCTTAGACTTATTCTGGAAAATTAGAGGGTCTATCATTTAAACAACAACAAGACAAAAATTAAGATTGTTTTTGCTGTAAATTGCTAAGATGTGTAAGAAAGCTACTTTATATGACCAGCTTAGAGAGAGACTGGTGAAAGCAAAATATAGCCTGGAGGAAAACAGTTTTAAGAAAACTGTGTTTTGGTATCCAAAGCCAAAGGCAGTGTATTCAATTAAAGGAAACAGTTATTTGCAATATATTTTATAACTACTACTGAATTCAAGCCTGCTATTGCTCTCTTGGGGTTTTTATGCACTGGAGTCTTTGTAAACTAATATAAAAGACAAGCTATCATGAAAATGAGAATAGGCTGTGTCTCTTGAAGGAAAATAATGGAGAAGCTCCCAGTTCAAATAGAAGGCCTTCAGGACAACATAATGTTTTTTTTAGTTTATAAATACCTCCTATGACTAACAACATAAAACCAATAGCATATATGGCACTTTTTCAGTTACCTGCTCAGTTTAGGTGGTTCTTGTGAATATGTTTTGCACTGAAACAATCCTTCCCACTTGCCCTTCCTCTTAAGAGAGTAGGATACACTGGCTTGAAAATATCTGGAACATTAGCTGCCTTGCCTTGTCACAAGGACTCAGATAAGACATCAAGTTTTTTTGTGGGATTCTTGCAAAAATTAGGCTGCCATGTGCAGGCTTTCCTGTACATAAGTAAGTTGGCTGGACTGTTTGCATGGTGACATAAGCTGTTTCTCTCCTGTTGAGGCCAGAATATGAATGCTTCCAAAGCTCTTGAGCATTTCACTAGGTTAGATTCAAGTTCATTATTAATACCTAATTTCCTGACTGATATTAGGAGCCTCATTAATACTCTGAAATTTGACCATTAATATCACATATTGGTTGTTAAAGAACTGGAAGTTTCTGATCCTTAAAATATATCTTTTTCCTTAAAATTCAGATGTATGTATATTTATATATCTGGGAGCCAAGTTTCTTGGAACTCAGAGAAAATTAGGTAAACTAAACAAACCAGCCTATTCATTGTTTGCTTGTACAAAGGCTTATTCAAAACAAGAGATAATATATTTTTTAGGTTTCTTGAACAGCAACTAAATTATTGTGTAGGAAATCTGCCTGTTAATAAAAAGGTTATAAATAGAATAAATAATTTCATAGGCAATCTGCCTTATGTAGCTGCTTATTGTATGTTTTACACTTTTTCACTTAATAAGGGGACAAGATAAGGAATACTGTTGAATGAGTCAATTTGCCATCACTCATTTGCAACCTCTTTGTCTCTCCTAGTCCCAACACTTGAAGGCTCTTGGCCTGCTTGAATGAGTGAGCAAAACTTTCCAGGTGCAGACAAATAAACTTGCAAATATTTATTTGCCTGGTAGTGATGATATTCACAAGCATATCTCCACTAAAAAAAAATAGTCACTTACTTAAAACTATTACTACTCTGAACTAATTTTTGAATGCTTCACAGGTTTAATGTTTTTTAATATTTCATATGAGAGTTTGCACAAATTATACATTGAAACTGCTGTAGAGGAGAGAGGAAGAAACTCATGCACATTCCACTCTCAATAATGCTGTTCTCATTACCATAATCAGTCCTAAAATACATGTCTTTTCCTAAACCATATTAGTATTGCTACACCTATGTAGTCATACCTGTAGGAACAATAATCACAGTGACTTTGGATATACTAGGTATACCTGAGCCATACTTTGTCAAGTTTTTGAACGGATCACAGAGAATTTGCTGCTTTTGGAAACAGAAGAGAATCTCTTGACCTTTTGGCAGGAGAAACAAGTATCTTTAACAACACAGCCATCAAAACCTCAATAGTCATTCCTGAGAAGCTCTGCAGCATATTGATCCAGTGTACAGTTAAGGCATGAGCAGAGGTTCCATCTTGCTCTGGCTACCTCAGCTACAGTTGCTTTGGCCCCAACCTGCTCCTGGTGGCCTGTCTTCAGTGTAGGGGTGGGTACAAACAGCTGGGAGGGCAGAAATTTCTGGGACAGCACCTGTCATGGCTTGATTCAACTGAGTCTCTCACCTGGTTTGCATCACATTGACTCCCACACAGAGAAATAACTCGGAACGATTTTAGCATCTGGAGTCTTTATTAGTATTCCCTTCAGAGAACTGTCACACAATCTAAACAAAATATTGACACATTAAGGAAACAGTTAGACAGTAGGAAGAAGGATTAATGTAGGAAAGCCTTTCAGGCTTATCTTATGCCCCTTTTAGACTGTCCTGTCACAGCTGCATTGGTGGGTGGGCTATAGGGACATACCTGTTTCATTGACTATGTCTTCGCAAATAGTTCTGAAGGCAATATTCCTGTCAATAATTAATCCCAGTTATTCATGACCATACCTGACTTTCAACAGCAGGCATGACTATAATCTGATTCATCTGATCTACTTCAAACATCTACATCAGGAGCACAAGAGGTCTGCCATGGTTAGGCAGATAGCTATTGTGCAGCTCCTGTCTGTCAGAAGTTAGGTGTGATGTTCATCAAAGCTGATTTCTATGCCAAGGTTTGCAAGACCTAGACTGTGTTCTAGTTAAAAAGTTAAAAAGTTAAGCATTAACTTGACATTTTATCTGAATTTTGAGTCAAACTATTAAATGAGTTTTGACTAAGTCTTTCAAACCTCTTTTACAAACCAAATTAAAGTGGACTATGCATGTGTTTAATCATACACGCAGTCAGTAACCCAACAGAAATTAAAGAGGCTACAGAAAGCTGAAAACCTCTTTGGCCTTACTTTGGCTAAACTTAGAAAAGAAAGAATGGAAAAAATAATTTCAAAACTTATTAGAAGTTTATCCTTGCTTTTGTCCAAGTAAGAAATAATACAGGCAGCAGGATTTAGCTGCTGTTACTTGAAATGAAAGCCTGGTGCAAGACTGTTTCTAAAACATCTTTGAATTTTAAGGTAGATCTTTCTAACAAAAAAAGGTTGGTGGGGTTTTCTGTTTGTTTGTGGGCTTTTTTTTGTCAGTTTTAAAGCATTTTCTGTAAGCAGGTTGCAGATCTTTAGATCCATATGAAGGGTTTTCTGAGGAAGCTGTGTGTGTTTTCAAACAGTTGTTCAGAGACCTCTTTGCAGTTGCCAGCAAGATTGGCTCTTACCACTGTCATTCCCTTAACTATGCCTGCTGACATTCCACTTTTGTCTTCAAACCAGATGTCATCCATTACAGAGAACATTCTCTCCACAGGTGCATTAGTGTCTCTGCATGCCAAAACAAATTCAGCAAGGAGCAGGAGATTTTAGAATGTATGGGTTGTTGTTTTTTTTTTTAAATTATTTACAATTTTCACCCATCTTTCAGTGAGCTTTCTGCACCCAAAACCCCATGACTGAGGGAAGGAGACAAACCTCCAGCTGAAGGCAGACTTTCATTTCAGACTGTAGAAAGGCTCCATAATTTAAGAAGAAGATAAAAATGAATTTACCCTCCCTGTGGTTTTGGGTTTCTGTTCTGTGTGCTATTAAGAAGATGCAGGATTTTGGTTTAAGAAAAAAACCCTCAGATTTGAATACCGATGACCTAGTAAATAAATGTTGCAGAGACATGTTTAGTAAAAGAGAGAAAAAAACAACCCAAAAACCTTTTGAAGAATAGGCTTGGTAAATCTGTGTAACTAAGTCAGTCCAAGTAACTTGTGATACTGAACTTGTAATACACTGCAATATAGAGGATTTAAGCCTTCATCACAGTAACTGAGGCTGCACTGCAAGTCCATAGAAGCACTTTTCTATCAATGTCCTAACACTGGGCTATCTTAGCAAGCATAACCAGGGTCATAACTGTATAAAGGTCAATGGGACCATTGTTGAAATTGTCATGTGAAGTGAGATGTGAGATGTGCCCCTACTCATGCTGCATTATGCTGCTCATACATCTCTCATCTTAGTTCTTCCACTAACTTGGACCCTGCCTCCCTCCACAGTAAGCTGAGAATTGTACTTAAACAACAACTCCTTTTTAGACACTTGTAGTTTATACAAATAATAATAATAAGCTAAAAATGCTGCTGTGTGGGATAGTGAAGGAGCACTTCCAGTGCTGTTAAATCACACATTCAGCAATTCTTCCTGAGTAGAGGCCTATATATTTGGTGCTAATTACTGCTGACACTGCATGGATGCAGTTGCTGATGGCTGTGATATTAGTATAAACACAGTCTGTAATTAAAAGACCATGGCTCTTCCTATACCAACATTTCTTCCTGAGTATCTCATGCAGTGACACACATTTCAAAATCTACTCACTGTGTCAGGGAAGAATTGAAGGAACACGTCAGGTGACAACAAACAGTTTTAAGATGCTCTTAACTTTCAATTTACATCACTATTTCTAACTTTTGAGTCTGGGAATTTTTAGTATTAAATAATGTATTACCTCTCTTCCAAAAATCCAAACAAATACTTAAATTCTGCTTTTGCTATTCTTCCATGTAATGGGCTGCAAAAATTGATAATGCCACCAGTTTCAGGCAGTTAGAACATACGAGTATTATCCCATAGCCATAAGATTTTTCCCCCCGAAGAAATAAAAGCCTTTTTTATATTCCTGTTAATTTTTGAGCTTCATTCAGGTATTTTTCTGCAACCAGAAGAGCCAAAAACCAGCCCTTCTTTACTGAAATCTGAGTTATACAAAGACATGGAGATCTCGATGTAGACTACATGTGGGGCAAAATAAAGTAGGAGATGCTTGGCCTTCTGTGAAGGGGAAAGGAGAGGCAGCAGGTACTTCACTTACTAATTCCACATGACTACTAAACCATTATGTCAATGTTCCTCTTGGTGTGAAAGAGTGCTCATCTTTTATTCTTGCTTCCAGGAGACTGACATGTGACTTTCAAGGTTTTATTATTGTAGAAAAAAGTGACAATAATTTTGCATTACAAGGAGGCAAAATTAATCTCCTCTTAAAAGAAGAGTTTATTACATGCCATTCAAATATGTAACGTCTATCCCTGGACTGGGGGAAAATAATGTTAAAAGGAATGTACTTGGTTCTCAGTGGGAGGAAAAGGTGACAGTGCTCAGAGATCCTTTCCTGCTCGCAGCCTGTTAGGTTGGAGGGTTATTATTATTCTTAGAGCCAGGGGATGTGGACATCTGTCAGCTAGCTTCCCTCACATGTGCAGCAACTGTGTGTGGTCCTCTAAATGAAACTATTAGCTATGCAGTTCTGTATTCATGTACCAATTCTAAGTGGGCTGAACTCATGCCAAATAGAAAGTATTTTGTTATGGGTGGATGGAATGGGGACACATAAATACTATAAGAAAATAAACAACTGCTTTAAAACAACTTGTTTCTTTCTTGACCTCTTCTCCAAATTTTAACTTGTTCTTTTAAAATGAAAGTATACACTGCATTAACAGGTCTATTTTTAAAATGCAAGCTTGCTTTACAGCAGCATGCTCCACTGGATGATAAGCACTGTACGAACAGCTGCTGTGGGAGGTCAGGCAAGTCAAAGAAGAGGAAAGGTAGCTACTGATACAAGAAATGGAGTGGTATCAAGATGCAGTTGGCTTAATGCATAAAATCCACATTACTAAGAAGATTGCATTAATAAAGACTACTGGGAACCAATGTTTACATACAGAAGTTGTTACACGACTAAGGATAGGCTACTATACTCATTAGTAAGTATCCTGTGATTGCACAGGTGTTTATGAAACACTTGTGAAGAGGTTGTCAGCTAATGCACAAGCACAAATATTCTGCGTAACACTGAATTAAGAGATTTACTTTGTTTACTGGTTTAATTAACTTCTCAGACTTCAAGATTATGTTCCAAACACAGCAACTGTAAACAGCCATACTTTAAGTAATGTCCAAGCTGTATATAATGTCTTTTTGGGGCTGTAACACACAGTGTGAAGTATTTTCTAATGAGGGGCAGAAACACACACTCACATGACTTCCTGTTCCTGCCAAGATAACCTAGCTATTCTACTTCACATGCTTTACCACTTTTTCTGTTGCTATATATGTACTGTCATCTGCCATGCTGTACAAGTAATATATGTTAGTTAAATGGATTTTTCTTTTTCAATTATCTAGCAACATTTTGTCAATTACCTAGCAGCTCACACTGGTAAGATTTGTCATAAACTTCATAGATCTGTCAGATTCCTGTAATGATGGAACATATGTTAAGAAGACCCCTAAATCCCTTCAAAAAAAATAAAATAAAAAAATATCAAACATGTGGCCTAGACCAAAAGACATTTAATGCATGTACAATGAAAGGAATCTAGTGATTTTTTGAATTCACCGGTCACAATGTCACTCTCTCTTTCAAGTTGTTGCAAGTAGTTCCTCCACTTTTAAAGCTAAAAGGCCATCTTCTCTCCCATTAGCTTTTGTTTTAACACAGTCCTTTTATTTCCCCAGTAGAACAAATCTTTTCCCATGAGCCAACTGCCATGTGAAATTTTCTTTAACTACCTATCTCTCAAATCTACCCAAAGCCTTGATATTGCCCTCAAGAAACATCTGACAATATGGGGATTTTTTTTTCAGATTTTGACAAGACATACTATTCAACACATTTCTATAGTTGTTCAAAAGAGATTTGATAAAATCTTCTCATTGGCCTGCAAAGAAGTAACTTTTGAACACCCATGTACTAAATAGACATACTACCAAATTTGTATAGGCAGCCTTAAAAAGAGTTTTGGAGGATGTTTTAAACAGATATGATATTAAACTGATTTTTCCCTATTAGTTTAATAAAACCCCTCTTCTTATTTTGTTTTTTTAAAATAAAAATAAGTCATACTCAGAAATGTGATATAGAGAAAGAAAATACTACTAGAATATAGTACTAGATTTACCCTAGTGGTATCCTTTGATTTTGGCTCAGTCAAGTTAATGTAAAAATGAACTTAAGACCCAGAACCTCTAATCATTCACACAACCAATTGTCATCCCATCCACAAAACCTCTGCTCCACAAAAACAAAGGAATCCTTATCAAGATAAACACAGACAAATCCCTTTTGATCTGTATCTTTTCTGTTATTTCTAACAAATTGCCATGAATATTCTGACATATGACAACTTCATAACTCAAGATAGAATAAAAGACACAACATGTTAAAACAATTTAGCAGAGCAGATAATATTTCATAAAGTTATTTAAAAATTATCACTGGACCAATGTGGTCCAATGTTTGTGATGTCAATTTTTCATGTTTAGAATATGTCTGAATTAGTAAGAACATGTCTGAAGAAAGAAAGAAAGACCATGACACACAGATGTCAGCAAACAGCCTCAGCAGCTGAGTAAATGTTCAAGAGAAGCTGTTTTAAGATCCTTTCCCAAGGAGGGAAAGGCCAGAGAGAGATGCCCAGGTGATAAAGCCTTGTCAGTCACTCATCTGCACTCTCTTTTCTCCATAAAGATAGTTTAAAGCATGAGGGAAATAATGTGCAAGAAATGCAACTGCAGTTCTTTCTAGTTGGGATGAAACATTTGAGATTTTCATATGCTGTACTGCAATCTTTTTTTGTCCATCTATTTTTACTCAATTGACCTTTTCATTTATACAAGAATCATAACTCCTGTAACTCCTGATAATCCTGTAGCAACAGAATGAAATGCTTTAGTAGGGGTCACCATCCAACAAAGTAATCAGCAGATCACCTTAATTTCAAACACTATAAATATATGTATTTTAAAATGATTATCACAGCAAGCAATATTAGATTTGATGTTCAGTGTTCTCTCCCTCAAGAAGGAAGAAATCATTTCATAAAGGTCAGATCAATGTTCTCTTCATTCTTTATATTCAAATAATTATTTTGACACAATGTAAGCAGAAGATTCCTACACCTGAAAATCCAAATGACCAGAATAATTTTCTTTTAAAAAAAACATGCATATCATGACTTCCACCCTTTCCAGTGAGCTTCTGTAACCTAGAATGGTTTGCCTTTATTTTTCATGCTAATATTAGGTTGACTTACTTTAAAATACAAGTTACATTAAGCTACTGCAAAGTAATATCATAGCATTGAACCCAGGTATAGCTTAGGTTCTCATCAGACTAAGTTTTACAAACTTGGACACATATAAAACCAGAGTGACTCTATCACAGCGATTTTTGAACTAACTTTTTGTTCCTCATTATAGAAAAAGGTCTGAAGGTGTAGAATAGTAAAAAATAAACATTATATATATCCTCATGAATTTATATCTAAATAACTAGTTCTATATATTTTGATAACTGAGTGGCAATTTTATAGCTGCAAAGCATTGCCAGTATATAGGAGAGTAACCATACAGACTTTCACCTGCAGAAAACAAGTTTCACAAACTGCTTCAGACAGAGTTAGATTAATCAACTCCATCACCCCCAAATTAATTATACAGCAATTATTTTCTGATGTTTTAAATGTCTTCTGATTACGTCTTACTCAGTAATTCTCAAAGTGTCTACATCTTAATATGATTTCCGATGTTATAACAAAAATTGCTGATTGTTTCTTACTAACACAACTTTTTCATGCTCTAAAGATTTAATCATCCATGTTATCACTTCTTAGGTAATGGTTCTAAACATCCCCAAACTGGCAAAGAATGTTCTTAAATGAGAACATTATGTTTTAAATAAGTTTAAAAACTTGAGTTATTAACAGTTTGGGGTTTTTTTTCCCCACATAGACAGGAGAAAATGACCACCTGTGAGAAACTCTTGACCAACTGTAGAAGGTCATCAAAATAGAGGCTGTTTGCACTCCAGGGAGCTTATTACCATTACATTTACAGGTCTGGAAGCCTTTTGGAATGCAGATGTCCTAAACTTTCAGCCACTTTCTCAGAACAAAATAAAAGTGAAATTAAAGAGATATGAAGTAAGGCAATAAGGAGAAATGGAAAGACTTTAGAAGAAAAATTATATTCTTGAGTATATCTAGAGTCCAGAGTCTAGAAGACACAGGAGGTGGCTATACTGAGGCCTTTTGCAGAAGGCAATTGCCCAGCAGAGAATGCTTGTTTCTAAGAGAGCAGTAGGCAGCTCTGGGATAGGACTCTTGGGTCAATTAAGTCTATCATAGAGTAAATAAGATGAAAATAAAATAAATGACATACTGATTGCCTGTATCAGGGTCACATATCCACAGTATGACATTGGACTTCATAGACCTTGCATTCATGAACCAAAGCCTTAGATTTTAGCATTCATGAACTTTAGATCATAAATTCTTAGATTTTGTGGAGTTTAACTTCTAGACAAGTCCCTGATCTAATTAGATCAGCTTTCAGCAGACAGGGTTGGTCTAGATGACCTTTAGAGGTCCCTTCCAACCTACATTATCCTTTGGTTCTGTGATTGTTCAAGCAGGAATGTCCATTTGATCTATGTTTATAAAGCACCTGAGACCTTCAGGTGTTACCAGAGAACAAATAAATAATAATCACAAACTGCTGATTTGTTCATACAGTTCATATAAAGTAATAAAACAAATAACTTGGTCAGCTGCAGATTATCTGTTGGGCTCTAAAGAGTCTATTTTTTTCGTAAGTATATCACTTCTTTTCCTGTACTCAATAGTATGTTAGATCCACATAAAAAATGGTATACAGATTTTATCTGTGATTTCTTGCAAATCTATGGCTGTTCTAGTCCATATTTTAAAGGAGCTTTCTTGCTGGCTGGCAGTTGAAGTCACCAAAAAACCCCATAAGCAAGATATTTCTGATAAGATGAAAACAAGTCAATTAACTAACAACCAGAGTCTTCATTACAAAATAATTCACAAAGAAGGCATTTACAAGTTCCATTGAGGATATGCAAACCAGAAAAAGAAATTTCACCCCAAACCCATAATTTTACCTTATCCGCAGTGCTAGCAACTATGAAAAGTGATTGTAAGTGTAAATACAAATGTCTGAATACTAAGGAGGATGAGAGGACAACTTCTGAGCCTTGCACAATGGACCTTTCAAATTGTTCAGTTAGCCTCTTGCAGGTTTTCTGCAGCACAGAACACATTGCTGAGGGGACAACAAAGCCAACACAGTAACTTTAAGCTGTGCCTCCTCAGTATCAGGGAAGGAAGCACAGCTAGAAAATGTATTGCCTGCAGGAACCACCCACTGGGGCTAGAGATAGGTGGCACGATTTAGTGCTATCAAAAATCACAACATATACAATAAATGCCTAAAATCTGTATCTACGTGGATTTTTACAATTAAGTGTATACCTCTGCTTTACTGCTCTTTTTCTTCTGTCCAATTTCAAGGACTTCCGATGATAATAAACCACCCTCCCACCGACAGCTATGAAAGATAAGCAGTGTGTTTGTAACACTGTTGCCTGGAAATAGGAGCTCCAGAAAGAGTTGGGGCTAAACTTTAAATAAAATTATAGAACTCTTTCAACCTCTCTCCTCTGACTGTGTAAATGTGAAAGTATTGTAAATCTTGTTGACAGTTATTGCCATAGCTATTGGCACACAGTCAGCAGCAGTTGGAAAAGTGTTGTGCAGCATTGCTAGTGCCCATTACCTGTCTCCCTATATTTTCTTACAATTTATTTTCACCCCAGCAGGCAGCACCTCACAATGCCATTAATTTGTAGGGCAGCTCATACTTTCCAATACAACCTACTTTACAATGTGCTCTTCTAAACAGTCTTGTGGTTTCCTGGCAATGCTTAAAAGTGCCAGGAGGGAGGCTACGATTTAAAGGCAGCAGGTAAAAATGGAGCAGGTGATGGGGATGACGTGGTCCCACTGAACCTTCTCTCCTTTAATTTGACTCATCATCAGCACGAGTGCACAATATCACCAGACAGAAGCTTGGTCTCTGCAAGGATGTGATTGGAACAACACTACCACCAAACAGTGGTTTTGTCAGTGTGGTTGGACATATGCTTTTTTTGCTACACAGTATTCTGCTAGTAGCATATTTGCCAGTAGATCTGGGGTGCTCATATATGAAGAAATGGGAAAAGAAGAAAAAAAATATTTAACTTGATCATAACAGTAAGTATTAAAAAAAAACCCACCAAACCCAAAACCAAAAATCCCTCTCACCTTGCAGAGTAATTGGGCACTACTAATATACTTGCATGATTTCAGTATATATTTATAGCTACAGGTATTTGAATGCTTTGGCTAACACAAGTCTTTGCAGAGTGAGGGGAAATAAAAAAAAACAGTGGAAAAACCCAGCTTTTCTAACACAACAGACAAATTTGACATTTTTGCTTTAATATATGCTTCTCTTTCTGCATCTCTCTCTGTCTCATAGACAAACACTAATTTTCTCCTGTAAGTTCCACTTCTACCTCTAGTGAGTAATTCAAGTAATGCAAGACCACCCAACCTGTGGTCTTACTTGGTTCTTCATATCACCTCTATTTTTAGAATATTTTACTTGGGTCTGTTATTAGAAATACTAACATGTACATTAACTGAAGCTGTTTCTCCTGTTACTCAAAATTAAACTGCTGTCAATCCAACACCTTTTGCAAACGCTCAAGGAACTTGAAATTTTCTATTAACACATAACGGAAAACTAGAATGGATCAGAGGATATGATTACGTGTTACAGCAGCCAAAAATGATCTGCTAGGCTATTCTATTTTTATTTCTGTATCTTTACAGATTCAGGCACCTGGGGCAGGGTTAAATGAGCAAGCAATCTGAGTAATATGCTACCAGACATTCCCAGGGAATATTTGTCTGCCATTAAACAAATTGAATATTGCAGAATGGTTATTGCAGCTTTTTGTACAAAGGTCACAATATAAAAACATATGTTTGGAATCAGAAAATAAATCTAAACCATATATGTGCACATATCAAGCTACATTTAGGATTGGGGGGGGGCAATCACAATATTCATGTGTAAAGAGAGCCTGAAAGGGTTAAATCTGTCTCAGTCTTAAATTTATCTAAGCTTTCTACTTCATTTTGATAATTTTCCATGTGCTTGTAATGTTTTCTAATAACAGGCCAATTCCCTCACTCACATAGGAATTTAAATTACAATAATCATACGCATTCCTTTCCCAAAGAAAGGAAACACCTGTTGTAGTTAGCTAATTGCTGACTTTTTGCAAGCTTTTGGAAGAAAAGTAACATTTACAAATAATTTATATCTGAAAAACTTAAGAAGCAGAGAAACGCATGAATTATAAAACTGAAAAACTATGTTGAGACAGTAACAGATGTTTTCACTTTGTTAATTAAAGAAAAACTCTGTATCAAAGTACCTTAATAGGATATGGTTATTTTATAACTAAGATGGGGCTACTTTCTGTTCTCAAATGGGTTTAAACACTTGTGCAATAATTGTTACTCATGCTGTATAGCATAGGAAGTAAAAATAAGCCCTCCAAAAATGAGAAGGTATAAAAAAGAAAAAAAAAAGTCTATGAACATAAACCAATATACAATGTAGAAGGTATATCCAACAGAGAATTTAAAAATTATATTCACTTGTTTGTTATGGAATTCTTGCTGAAGCAGAGGGAAAGGCACACACCTGACTATAAACCCCAAAATGTCAATTAAACTTGTCCGGTTTTAAAATCTACACACAGACACACTCAGTTTTTTTTCATCTACAACTTGTTAGGTTTTTTTTTCTCATCCACATTTTGATATACAGAAAATGTGAACTTCTGTCCTAAGCTATGGTACTTTATTATTTATTTGTATAAATCAGATAATTACAGCAGAATTACCCCCAAAAGGAGTTATCCTGTGCTACAGGTGTTGTACAAATATGCACATTTGATGCATGGCACAATAAATTTTAAATAACAACTACTCAGCTGCTATATTGGTGAACCCTGAGCTCTAGATGGACCACACCATGCTGTTTCCTCTCTGCTGGATGAGCTGCTGAAATGTAGCAGCAAAGTTACAAGTCAGCAAAGACCAACACTGAGGAAAGATTCAAAAAAAAGAGTTTAAGAAAGGCAAACTTCAGCTTTTCCTGGCATGTACAAAAGAGGTAATTGTTATAAAACTTTAGATTCTGCAAGGCATATTCTCAAGCGAAATAAATATGAGCAAAGCTGTTGCATTTAGTGCTAGAATTAGGAAGAAAAAAGGAAGAAAAAAGGCACCTGGGTAAGCAGGTGAGTAGAGAATTAAAAAAATAAATGTTTGGATATTCTCTTCACACCCCCTATCATTTATTACATCTCAAATAATGGATGCCATACAGGTATGTACTCATTTATCTGGGTCAATAAGGCACAAGAATCATGAAGGCCTCCCAGCAAAGCAGAGCTAAGCACTGGCAGTACAGGTCACATGCAGAGGTATACCACAGGACCTGCACAAGGTGTACATGAGAGCATATTCCTTGTTCCAGGTCAGGCAGATCTGGGTTAAATTTACCTTGAACCCTGTAGAAGAGCCTGAGCTGCTCTAAGGAGCTGACTGAATGCAAGAAGCTTAGCCAAATTAGCAGGGTAATGCTTCCAGTATATCTCAGCCAAAGTGAGTCCCAGGAGAATATTGCATCAATGCTGGTAGCATAGAACTTGGTTTGATTATTTGCCACATTGTAGGTGTACCCTGAAACAACACTTCTCACTACTTAACATGCCATCCCTCCCACTCTCACCTTGTTCTCCCTACAAACCAATTTACTGGGGCTTTTTTTACACAATAGCTAGAGTTAATTTCACCTAGTGCATTTAATGTCATAGGAGTTATACATGTAAATCCCTGTACTTAGAGATAAGATAGTCCTTTATGCCATTTTAATCAATCTTTGTCATGAGCATGTTACTTAATAGCTCTGTCTTCCTATAGAAAATGAGCAACTTAAGGGAAATGAAACTTTTCAAAGATACATTTTCCTTCTGGCAGTCTGTGAAATGCACCATAATTATCCTCTTTCAATGAATAACGTTTGAAAGAAAATGAACATTCTGTGCACCAAAAGGTATAATACAATCACAATCTCAACTGCCTTGTAAATAAAAGGAAATTGTTTTTCTCCTATGATCTGTATTGCACAGAAATATGTATACATGCTTTATAAATACAAAACCAAATCAAACTATCAAGGCGTTCTTCAAGGTCCTTCTACTAATAACAATAAAATGAGTATTTCTGAGCAATGAGGATTTGTATTTATATTTCTAAAAGATCAAATGGGTTATGGACTCCACCCTCCAGGCTGATGGACCCACTTGTATGAGCTAGGCTCTTGTTGGGCACAGCACCTCTTAAGTAACAAAGGTATCGAAAGGTAAAGAGTGCACCCTAAAGGTTTGCTACTGGGGAAGAGGGTGGAAAGTGGGGAAAAAGCTTTTTTAATTGAATAATCAAATAATGACCATCTAGCCCAAATTCTCTTATGAGGAAAACCATGCTGTTTTTAACAGCTTGGTAAAATGAACAGTTTCCTTTCAGATCTTACAAACTAATGACTGCCACTCACAGATTAACTAAGGGGCACTAGGAGAGAGTACCATTTACCCATCATTCCAGTGAAAGTTTACATCCAGTAAAAATAAGGAGCTAAAGCCACACAGTTTTCAGTAGCTAATTTGGGACAAAGACATTTAAATACCAACCCATCCCTCATACAGTCATCCAAATTTTTCGTTCTGAGTTAGGGAAAAGACCAGTGACATTACTTTGTCATGCTGAGTAGCTCAGCACCTTTCTCAGTTTTACACTATATCTAAACTCACAACACATTGCTTAAAGTAAAACAAAAAATGGGAATTTGTTAATGTGGAAAAACTGTGACATTCACTCCTTCCTTTCACTTTTCTGAAATCACTGCCTCCACAGAGATAAGATACTGCTGATTAGGGGTAACACATCACAGTGTGAACCACACTGCTCCACAGCTTCTAGAGGAACAATCAGAAACTGGGAACTACTGTAGCGGTAGAAGTAACCTCTCAATTGCATCCTGCATTAGGCTGGTCCTGGATTTGTAGGAAGAGGTGCTTGCACAAGGAAAAAATGCAAGGGTTAGGTTAAGATGTCCAGAACATTAAGGTTAAGATATTCAGACATTAAGATTAGAGACATCAGATTATAGACAAAAGATCTCTCTCCTTAAATGTAGCAAGGATTGAACAGAAGGCAGTCTCTTTGCTTACCTACAGTTTTATAGTCAGAATTTGGCTGAGAAAGCTGTCTCTCATCACTTTTGCTAAGAAATGCATCAACAGATTTTCAATTACTGTGCTCAGTGCTTCCTCTTTTCTCAGGTTCACTGTTCTTTTTCTGTTATTTTTCACAGAAATATAAACGTTTATGTATATTACCCAGCAAAGTATTTCCAACATATATGCCCTGCTTGTATCTTTGTTTTGGGTAGACACATATACCTCAGTTTGTATAGCCAGTTCCTGAAAAATCTTGTGAACCATTTGTGGTTGTTTCTCAGATGTGAGAAGGTGTTTATACATCCTTGTTATCTATTCTAGTGAGTTTGAGCCTAGCTCAGAACAGTGTGTAATTAGTATTTCCTTTAACTGATTTAGTCACTGCTTTTGATTAGTTAGGCATATTCCTGCTTCCTTGAATTCTGAATACCAAATGTATTACCTCAAGTTCTTAGTTATTGTGATCAGCTTAAGTCAATTTACCTTTTTCTTGCTCTCTCTAAAGTAACACAAATAACCTACAATACTGATTACTAAAATTGGTAGAACTCAATTACATCTCTACTATTTGTTTTCATCAAACTATGTATGTATGTGCACAATAATATCTAGTTAGGATTATCAAGGCAGAAATTAAATGATTTTACTTAGTTACTCTGTCTAAACAACATTGTTTGTCTAAGTTTGATGTCTTAACATAGACCAGCTATGAAATAGCTCTATTTAGTTATTTCTTCTGTGATCATGCTTTTAATGGCTATATTGCCCCAAACTGTCCAAACAAGATACAAAATTAAGGTTATTAGCTTATGTAGACATTAAATTATCCATAGCATTTAATAAAGATATTATTAGAGAGATTTAATTATACATGCCTTCCACAACATCATAAATAACCTAAAGTCTCCCAAAACTGATTATACAGTGTACATACATAAATATAGTCTGTAAAACAGAACACACTTCTCAACTTTAATATATGACATTAAATCATATTTAGAGAACTCAGAATTCATAAAAATTTAAAATGTAGAGAATTATAAACAGCAAGATGAAGTCATTTGGCCAAAGAATACTTAATGAAAGTCCTCCATACATTAAATTAGTCTGCTAGCCCACAGAGTTTGTAAGTTTAGAGAACTACTGTCAGGAATCCCCTGGCTATAGGGAATCTTGTGATAATTCTCCCCCTCCCCTTTAGACAGGAATTTAATACCTAATAAGACATCTCTCTTACCACTTATAGATATTTTGAAGTGTTTTAAGGCCTTCCCAGTTTTCGCATGTCCCCTGCTTTTAACTACAGTGAACTGTCTGTATACATATTATATTACTTCCAAAACTTCTGCATTTCCATTCAGAAAGTCATAATGCTGTTATTAACAGAGATTTCCACCTGGAGTTACTGAATCATATTGGTAAGCTCAGTTGATGCCTAGGTGCTGTGACATGAATGCATATTTTCCTGAGTTAGTCTAGTTGGCTGGCATGTTGCTAAAAAATAGTTCACTGCAGCTCTTAACAAACTGCACAGATGAACTCAGTAAGCACTTGGTTAAATATCAGTGTGCCCAGTGATGTACAAAACTAAATAGGAAGTAGTGCAAAGAAATATTTCTAGTCAAAAGGTTTCACCCATGAATAATAAGATATAGTCTTCAGGAATGAGGCCATTAAGGTGACTGGAACTACTTGTGCAAAAACAAGTTATGTCCATTCCAGGAGAGGGCTCTAACTGAACTTCAGCAAAGAAAGCAAATCAAAGCATAACAACACCCATCCCAAAGGAATCCTACTCCATCCAACTAAAAGTTTACTAGAGAGATTTTCAAAAGAATTATTTCCTTTTTGTCACAAAAGGTCTGAAAAATTTAGTGTCTCTGTGAGAAATAAAACGTTGCTGATTAAGACAAAAGTGTTGTGTATTTCATGTAAGACATGTGGCCATGATTCAGCTTATGTTTTGCATGTAATTTCCAAACAACAAGTAGCTCAGTTATTTACATTCATGTTTCTCAACTCATACTTCAGTTTCCATGCAGTATGTTCATCTTTTTAAAGCACTGATTTTTGGCATTTATCAGTATATGTGTATATCTGAACAAAAATCCTGTCCAAATAATGTTCAAGGATAGTTCACAATTGCATATAAAATCTCTACTTAGAAAAAATAAATTGATTGTGGATAGATATGTCATAGTTATATACACACTAGAAGATTTGAAAACAAAACAAATTGAAACAT
This sequence comes from Bucco capensis, assembly GCA_013396975.1. NCBI lineage: Eukaryota > Metazoa > Chordata > Aves > Piciformes > Bucconidae > Bucco > Bucco capensis. Next base: position 75,420 of record VWZO01019690.1, on the reverse strand, counting down.
TGCAAGTCTCAGATTCACAAACTCATAATACTAATGAAATCAGCTACTTTCCCAAACTATCACATATATATTTAGTTATAGTTTTTGAAAGTATTGATTTTGTACAATGGAAATTATGATAAATTAGAAATGAAAATAAAATTAAATCAGGAAAAAAACCAAACAGATTTTTACCCTAATGACATCTATTGAAAGATCTTCTATACTTCTGGACAGGAATTGAAATAAAGATCATAGTAATTTTTTCCTTTAACAAAGATTAGGACTGTACTATCAAAAGGGTGAAATCTCCTGTCTCCCTGTGTTCAGAAGCAACAAAAAAGCAAAAATTTGGTTGAGTCCATTGCCTAGTAGCCTGCTTTCATCTCTCAAACATCAGGGCATTATACAGTTAGTAGCTGATAAGACTTCAGTTGAGAGTGTGTATTGGTAATTTACTTTGAAATACTGATAACATATGCCACAGACATTTTGAGCCCTATTACCTATTTCAACTTCCAAGCCATAGAAAACTACTTTATTCTTAAACTTCTCTCATCTAGATCAATAATCTGGATTAAAACACCACCACATATGAATTAAGATATAACTAGTGACACAGAAAATACTGCTGATGAAATGTAAATAAAAGGATATTCAAAACTAGCAACAGGATCACAATAACAGCAGAGAGTTCAAAAGTCACCAAAAAACTGAATAAGGAGAAACAGGAAGATACTCTGAATCAAGAGATACCCTTTTCCATAGGACAAAAAGAAAAAACAACACCAAACAACCACAAAACAAAAACCCCAAACATTTCCAAAGTCTTGTCTGTTCACCCGTTGGTGAGAACAGAACAATGTTTTATAACCACTAGAACCTGTGATATGCAGGAATATGTTACAGTGCATAATACTCAGATTCTACAAAGAACACCACTTATTATTTACTGTAGGTTTTGTCAAGAGTTATGATTAATAATAAAATTTATGGAGCAAATGCATCTAATCACCAGGCAAGTATATGAGCCCTGAAAGGATGGATCACACCCATGCAAGCAAGCTACAGCATATGCATTCAAGGATTGCATACAGCATCACAGTAGAGTAACATAAAATGTATAGACAACTTGCTCTTGTTTCTCTGAAGTAATTTTCCACAGCCTCTGGCCAAACTCTGAATGAAACAAGGCATGATTATCCCCAAGTTTTATGCACACTGACATCAAGAAGCGTTCTAAGTGCTCAGTTAGCATTTTCTGACTTCCAAAAACTCCAGCTACTTTCTAGACTGACTACTGTAGTAGCAAACAGTGCCACATGGTGTGCTTAGTCTGCTTAACAGGTAACATCCAAGGCAGATTTGCAGGTATATAAACTGTAACTGTCAGCATATCTTTGTTTATGCCTTTGCTCCAGTGCTTCCCATCAGAGAAGCTAAATGCACAAGAAAAGAAACAGCTAAGAACTGTCTATCCTTTTTCTTGACAAGAGGCAATCCAAGGACAATTATACAACTGTGTTGGCTGTATGGAGCCAGACAGCCTATATTAATCTGTAAGCTTACCTTGGCACACAAACTTCAGTTCCTTGGCATCTGTGACCGTGGTTCTTTTATCTGACCTCTTCTTTTCTGTCCGCCGGTGGCTACGTCTTTTCTTTGTCTCTCCCCAAAGATTCGATCCACCATGCATACTTGGGATGTTCAGAATGGCAATTCCTTCCAGAGAAATATTGATTAAGTCTAGCTGAATTCCATCACACTGATTAGCAAGGAGAAAAAAGGAAAGAGGAAAAGAGAAAGCAGTAAAAGAGAAAGAAAATCAGAATGTTCTACCTATCAAACACTTTCCATCAACAATTCATTCTTAACACTGTTAATGGTTTATTCAATATTCACACTTAAGATAAATAATTATTGTCACAAATGGAGATATGAGATGGTAACAGATTCTCATTCACAAGCCAAAACATGCTTCCTATTCCGCTCTTGATTGCTTAAGTATGGGACCATTTTGTAGAGTCTTGTTCTTATCTGATATCTACTCATTGACCCAAATGAAAAACATCTGTAGCTTCACTACAGCAATTAGGAGAAAAGTGTTTCTACTACAGACATTTCTATAGCAGTAACTGGAAGGTTTTTTTTGTTGCCTGTTCCAGCTAAATTGTCTTTCTTATGATTTTGCCATGCTACTTGTCATTATAACACCTGACTCTTTTCCACATGAAACTGAATATAAAAATCCCTGCATACAGACTGTATATAACTTCATGGAAAAGGGTATAAGCAGGCCCTGAGAGCACAAACACCACACTGATAGTAGGTTCCATTGAAAGGCACAACTAGCATATTAGCACAGGACTATGTCTGACAAATAACTCCCACTGGGAGGTATAATTAGTAAAACTAGGTACAGCAAAATGTTGATGCAGCTACAGTATTTCTTATCCCAGAATCTCCATCAATCAGTCCTCTGAAATATGCATCACTAACAAAGGAAAACATAGAATATGGAGCTACAGAGGCAGTATCAGTGCTCTAAAAGCCTTCCAACATTTACTGAATATACAGAAGAAACCTTACCCTGTGTGATAGTCCCTTCAGTGATGGAATCATTACTGTAGGGCAACTTGTGTCGCTAGTGTGTATTTCTCTTGCTTCCTATAGCAAAACTGGACATTGAAGCATCATATATATGTACATTCCTTTGCTAAATCTGGCTTCAAATTATATCTTATAAAGGGAACATCATTTTCACTTAGGGAGAATGGTTTAGGGACTTAATCAGCCTGCTCAGTAACAAACTGCAGCATCTTCTCAGGTGGCAGAAGCCAACAACACTTGCAAACACAATTCACCTGACATACATTGGATGAGATGCACCTAGATTGATAGGATACACCTAGCCTTCACTGACTGTAATTTACTCAGGCTATGTCCTGTCCTCCCTGGATATAATTTTCACAATGAGAGTGGTGAAGCACTGGAATAGATTGCCTAGAGAGATGTTGGCTAGAGGTAGACTAGCTTCACGCCTTACAATATAGCTAGAGTATATAGATATCCTGGCAAGTCACGTGCATCTTAGAGTGAATAGCAGCACATTTTTAAAACATTAGATCCTACTCCTTCAACCTCCTACTCCTGCAAGCCAGTAGGGGGTCCAGTCATGCATTTAAAACTGATTAAAGGTCTTACTTTGTAATTCCAATATATAATAATCAAGAAGAAAACTGGAAAAATAATTAACCATGCTTCAGTAGTAGTCTACTGACATCTTGCAGCTTGCTGCTCTGTGGGTCACTGGCACTTTTTCCACTCTGCCTAAACCTTTTTCACAGCTTTGAAAAAGAAAAGCAAAGTACAATTCAAAAATAACTGCACATAATGATTTGTTTACCCTAAAACTTTCTGAGATCACAAAACAGAATTGTATTATCATGCATTTTCTGCATCTTCTTAGTTCTTCTAAGAAGAATGCAAATCTGGAGAGAAAATAATTTCAACATTATGATTGCCATTTCATATTTCCTCTTCAAGAATTAAATTTTAAACCTGTGGATTACATTCACAGAGGGAAAACTTGAACATATCTGCAAGTCAGTTGGCAGTTGTGGTGGCAACTACTGTAATTGAAAGTGTAACTTTTTCACCACACTTTTCTTGCAAGAAAAGAGGCATGGGTCTTCACTGTTGTTTTGGAAGCAAATCTGTAGTACCCCTCTATATTTTATATGTATTAAATATTAAGATGATTTATTTTACTAAAAATTCTGCTCATGTGTATGCTCACTTACTGCTATACATTCTAGATAAACAGATATTAATTTCATAATTAAAAGTAATCTTGTGTAAATACCCTGCAGGCCTCAATGAATCAAACACATACTGTGTGTCAGGCCTCCCACTGTCTTCAAGTGGAATGTACTAGCTGGATAATTAGATAGTACATATTTTTTAACCTTATTTGCATGCATATTATATCTTTTGCACACTGACAAGCAGCAGTAACAACAAAAGTCAGATTACCACAGGGAATTCCCACAAAGAAGTCTTCATTTCTTATAATTTGCAGCCTAAATTAAAATAATTTGATCTTTGACAAGGATGAAATGTCAAGCAGAAGGGGGTCCTCTACAAGCCACGGCCTGTGGCTTCTGAAATCTGCCTAATTTATGTCAGTCACTTCTTAATACATATTTAAGTATTACACGAGAAAGATGATAAATATGCAATCTGACACCTTTGGTATTTCCCTGCTGTTAATTTATAAAGGTCTGGCATCCCCCAAACTGACTGGAATTATTTAAATAAAAGAAGAATTGTGAAATAGGATGGCACAGGGTCTGGCTTCCATTTTCACTCAATATTGAACACAGCAGGTAGTACACAAAGACAATTATTTGACTAGGCCTCAGAATCCCACAGTGACGAGGAACTTCTGCATTAGGAAAGGAGGATTTCTTTTGTTCATACACAGAGAAGTTTGCACTACAGGTAGCTCTGCATTGTCCTAACACATTCATATATTACCTCAACAAAACACAGATGTGTTCTGCTCCTTTTTTTTTTAAAATTTCAAATAATTTGACAATGCTGCTAAATATAAAAGCATGTTTTTCAAATGTGGAGCATGCCTACCTTGATTAGAAAGAAACAGTAATGCTTCTAGTTCGTATTTTTCTTTTTGCATTCTTTCCTAGTCTCAGTCCCTTTTTGGGCAAGTGCAGTATCATGCAAGACAACATGATCACCTAAACTCCTTTCCCCCAGCCATTAATACCAGGTGCTACAGGAAGCTTCCTCTGGTCCCACAATGCTTTTACAGCATTTTAGGTATGGATCATGCCATCCCCACTTACACTGCAACTATGCCTACTCTCATTAAAATACCCTTCATGCACCTTTCTTTTTCTCTGAAGTGGAAATAAAGTGCTCTAAACTGTAAAATCTTAAGCCTCATTTATTGAAACATTATTATTAAAAAATAAATCCTTAATTTCTCCCCCCCTTTTTTTTTATTTTTTCCCTTTAGAACCTATGTTTCTCTCCTTAACTTCTTGGATCCCAATTTGGAAATGAACCCACATCTTGTTCTGTGTAACACAACAATTTAGTGTCCAAACTGTTCAGCATCTCACACAGAATAAAGTGTACAGAACACGAGAGACATGGACATATATACAGAACATAATAGACATAAATGTGTATCAGGAAAGCCAAGCTTACTTAAGTTAGAAATCAAATACAGGATTAAACAAATATTTGGCCACAGAATGTTTGATTGCTGTCTCCTAGCTCAGAGATACAGATCCATAATTTTCATCTTCTTTGTTCATTCCAAATTTGGCTGTAGAATAGATGTATTCTTTGTTCATTTTATTTGGAGTGAAATGTGCTGTTGTACAACAAGTCCTCATTTACAGAACACCCCTAAGCCAGGGGCAGCAGATTAAAAATCAGATGAAAACAGTGCTATTCCCAACTATTCATAACGTTCAAACAAGGAACATTAGATACAAGAATATTGGCAAGAATTGTTCATTTAAATTTAATTTACTCATTGTAAATAAATCCATAAATAACTACCTCCTAACTCTTCATGTGGAAACATCTTGGAAACTACATCCCCTAAGCTTTTTGTTCCTAACTGTAGGACTAATGATAATGAACAGGACAAATGAAATGAATATTAATAAAACATATCTCTTACACTGGCAATGTAAAACTTCATTGGTAACAATAGTGTTATTGGTATGAATTGGTAATAATTACAGAAGTGGCATCACAAATTTGTATTCCTGCTTGTTTGCTTTGGGATGTTAACATTTTCATCCTTTCAGTGGTTACAATCAGATGGTTTAAGACCACATCTTAATATGTATCAGGCTAGGTAAGATTTTTGCTGGATAGAAATATTTTCTTGGAAAAATCTGCTCTTCAATTGAAATCTTGAAATCTTTGATTTCAATTTAATCAAAAGGTACATTTAACTTGCAGTACAGTCAAATCAAATCTAACCAGGTAAGCATTTCTTCCAATAACTAATCAAATACATTTCAGACTACATGTACCCATATGTTCCTTATGTGTAAAGCACTGTCTTGGGAAACAAGGAGTTTCTGATTTCATTTGGTTTTCCCCAGGGTTTTTGTTTGGTTGATTGTGGTTTTTTTATTATTTGTTTTGTTTGTTTTTTTGTGTGATTGTGGGTTTTCTTTGTTTGGGGTTTTTTTTAAGCTACCTACTTTAAACAGGAACATAACAGGCAAGTCTGGCACCACAGGTCTTACAGTTTCACTCTCAGTATTCTTTCTTACTGTTCTACTACCAGATCCATGGTCCCTTCAGATCGTTTCAGACTCTGCCTTTCAAGAGGTTTTACCAGACTCTATAGCNAAAGCCTAGCCATACCATACCATAGCTCTCACCATACCTCTCCAAGTGCCTCATGTTACTATATAAATACTCCATCGACACTTGCAGTTTCTCATTACTATTGTAAAGGAAAAGCCCCATAAACCCCCTGAGAAATGATTTCATTATTTGTTTTGCACCTTCCCTCATTTCACATTTTTCATTTACGTATTTATAAATATCAGCCTCTCAAACAGTTGCTGTAGTGTGGCCACTTATTCCATCAGCCATCAAAGCAGCAGTAGCACATTATTTTAAATTCCTATTTTGTCTGTAACTATCCTGTGTCTTTTCAGTTAATGTTCAATATATAATGGAAAGCTGACCCCTTGTACAGAGAGAAAAGCTATTTAATGAAGGGGAATGATTCCAAAAAAATATATATTCTTTAACCTTTATTCAGGAAAGTAAGTACAATTTTAGGGAATTGAGTTTTAAAGGTTATAAAAACTTGGGACCTAGAAATAATAAGATTTTTTTTTTATTTTATTTTAATCCTGCAGCAGCTCTCACTCTCTCCAACAGTCTTTCATTTTTCCTTCTGACCTAGCCACACTCTCTATTGATTTCTAATGTTATATTTCACCTCTTGACCTCGTCTACTGTATTAAGACTTCACTAATCATCAAACTGAACTTTGTTTCAGTGTGCTGGGCTACACTACAAATAGACACGACAAAAATAATATTTTGGAATATAGGGTCGAAAGGATGTGCACTGCTTTGCCTTGTTGGATTCAGGCACTCTGCACCCTTGCTCCCTGCATTTCAGCCAAACTAGTGACATTTCAAGCATAAAGGCAAAAATTAGTTTCTTACTTCTATCTCTACAGATTCATGCAGCTTCTTACAGGTGGCTGAGAAAGTTTCCGAAGTGCCAAATTCAAAATACCAAAATTTGTTCTTCATTCTGAAACAAGAAAAAAAAAAAAGGAAAGAAAAAAGAAAGATCTTATTCACTATCAATATGTGACAAAAGTGATCATCCTGTCTTCCATTATAAATAATGGCAAAGGCTTGGGAACATGTGACATCCCATTTGAAATAGATGAGCTCATAATTTTCAAAGCTTAAATGTTGGTGTCAAGTTGTATGATATCCCCTAAAGGGATAACAGGAATGTGTTGAACTGACAGGTTCAAATGTACCTTTGACTTTTCTTTTTCAGTGACTATCAGAATATTTTTTGTCACTTAACCAGTGACATGCCTCAGAAAAATGTATCAATTTTATTTCATGTCTTACACCTACTATGTGATTTCTGATTCACAGTTAAGAATTTCTATCCCACAGGGTACTAGAATGTGCAAGCAGGGCACTCCCATCATGATGAAGAGCAACACAAAAAGGTAGCTTGCCTTAAGTTAGCTAGAGGTAAAGGTAAATGCTTATTTTTCATGATGACAGATGTGATATTAAAAGAAAATAAAACCTCCAGATCTAACAGTCTTTAGCTATTTTGCAGTAGGAGAGCTGTATTACCAGATAATTAACTCACAGACACATTTTAAATGGGCGATGGGACCTGTATCTTGATGTTCATTAAGAGATTCTACAGAAAAATAAAACTGGATATAATGGTAGTAAATTGCTTAGTTTATCATGACAGCAGGCAGAGATGACACTTTTTTCTTCTTAAATACATAAAGATTGCACTTCTGTTTTACCAGCTTTATTGCATACTGTTAAATACAGTCAGGACAGCAGCAGTATCATTTCAAGTAAGTATGTGCAGTTTTGCTGAACTCTCACGAGTAATTATTATTCTCTAACAAAACAAGAAGCTAAACAAACAAAAAAAAGAAGTGAATTACAATTCATTATTCACATTTAGGAATCAGATATGAACACAGCTCATCTACTTGTATAAACTGTTCTGTGACACAGACATAGCACTGTGTGTTTGGAACTTGAAAATGACTGAGTTTGCACGAGCTAGAAGAGTGAAACAGATGTAGATGATTGTCAAACAAAGTACAAGTCCTACCCTTGGTACTTATTTCAAATTACACATTAAAGTCTGCTTAGTGGCTCTTCCAGTCCACTTAATGGCTGTTAAGGCCACAAAGGAGGAAGGGGCACTACAGTACTGGTTATTCCCAAAAACCTGCTGGCACAAGAGCCAGCAATTCTTGGTGCAGTACCAGAGATGTATAAGGTTGTCCAACTTGGCAGCCTGCCTGGGGTGGAGAACAGAAGAATAGGAAGAAAGTGACACATTTCTGATTAAAATCTTTTCCAAAGGTTTTTGCACAGAAAATCTGAAAATATTTGAAACAATTTTTGAGAACCTGCTCTGGGATAAATGGTATAGTCTCAAAAAAGCTCAAAATGACCAGAAGGACTCAGATCAGAATCAGCTTCCAGATTCCAAGAGTCTGTGAGTGGAAGTAATCTGATGTATGTTCCTTCTATACCTACAGATTAGTTAGCACACTGACATATTGGCCTGGGATCAACTGCTCTAGCTATACCAATGCACATAAAGAAATGTAGAGTTCTTTAATTTCCAAACAAATATGAACAAATTCTGACCCTGTTGGGTCCCTTTGGAAAATCTGGATGCAGCTATTTTCCTGCTGCTTTCTACAGAGGGAGGATGAGTAATGAGAAAACATCTGATAAAAGTATTCTGAAAAATACTTTGTCAGTTTTTTTTATCCTATTATTGAGTATGAACAACAAACTTCTGCATCTTCTCCTCTGAGGGTCTTTCCTCTTGCTATTCAGTAATTTTAACCCCAAATGAAGCATCTTTACTTTTTATTGAAAAGCCTGCTTTCAATTGACTTATTAGCACTGTATAAAATTAACTTTCACTTGCAAAAAGACAAAAGATAGATATAAAGTCATTCAGTATACAGTGTCAAATTAATGTATTTAGAAGCTCAGCAAAACAAAACCCATCGTTGTCAGAGCACTCAATGTTTACTAGAAAATTTAGATCTATAAATCAAAACCTTGCAGAATCATGTGACAGAAGATTAAGTACACTTCTCAGGTTGCCATTGTAATATACCCTATAAGATTCCATCAGGCCAAAAAATGTAGTCTTGTGAGCCTGTCCTCCTCTCTCTAGTTCACTATATCTCTAAGGACAGAAAGACAACCTACTTGACAGCTTTTTCAGTCCAAAGAGATGTAGATACAAATAATTTTATGCTTCCTTTCCAAAAATACTTACCAACTCCCTCTACTAGCCATGAAATAGACTAGATTGCATGCTTTTATTCAAAAGCACTATATTTTTTATTGAACATAAACTTGAACTTTTCTTATACATGCTAAACAAACTTAAATGTAAAGACATCCAGACAAACTATACTAAAGTTTCCCTAAGCAAGTCTTATTCTTATAGTAAATATTCTAATATTTAATTACAATTTTGTGGAAATCATGAGCTGCTGTCATGTTTATTTTCTCTCTCTCTCCTAGAGGAGCAAATAATTCAGGTTTGTTCCAGCTTTTAATAAGATATGACCAAAATAAAGATGAAGTCAGTTTCAGTAAAAAAAACCTAAAGTGCTATACAGTAGCACTTTTCTTTACAACACTGATTTTGTTGGAATAGGGGAAGGAATACATTATTTTACAGGAAAGTGGTTTTGCATATGCTTCAAAGTGCATAGCTAAACTCTTTGTGTTTGAAAACACAATATAAATAAAACATCAATCATGATTAAAGGCTGACCTATCTAATCCTGCTATTGGATTACAGTATGTCAAAATATATACAGTCTATGGTGTAGGAACAACAAAACAAAAGTGTACTTCAAGAGCCTAAAGACCTTTTGTGCTGGTAGTGTTCCACATCCTCAAGTACTGGTCAATTTTCTGATAAGTGGAATGATCTTCTTAAGCAGGGATGAAGCAAATTGGCAAAACAGTACTGAAAGGCTAACACTGCTATTTCTTACAGTGTTTTTATGCTGTGGAAAAATATCAGACTTAGAAACTTGGCTGTGTTTCTTGGAAAAGTTCAGGTTAATATTTGGTAATCAAGGCAAAAAGATCAAAATAGTCTGTGATATGGGTTTGCTCCATTATCAGTTAATCAGAAACCCCCCTACTGCTAAAACTGTTTTATATAACCTTTCTGATTAAGCAATTACAAGGCATGTCATTGAAAATTTGTCCTGTATCTAAATATGGAAATAGTAAATACCTTATTCTACACCTGAAGAACATCTACACCTCATTGCAGTATGCACACTGTCAGAAAGTGCATAACAATAGACCAGCTATAGGCTGCAAACGAAAGGTCATCACACTAAAAAAGGAATATCTTTAATTATAAGGAAAAAAAAATCATATTCTGGTGTTAAGGGTCTACAGTTGGAGCAAGAGCTTATTGTTGCATTTGCAAGCTTGTCACACTTTCTACCACATTCTATTTACACTTCTTATATTTACTATTTATATTTATTGTATTTCTTTCCATTTTAATTATGCAGTGTCAAGCTTCATTGACTTGAGCTAAAAATTTCTACATCAGGACATTTCTGACTGTAATTTTCATAAAATTTAAACTGAAACACTTTGACCATTTTTGAAACTGTCTGGAGAAAAACATGTATATTTGCTTATATTAAGTGTGTTTGATAACATACCCTTTGAACTGCTTTAATACAGCTACACTTTCAGAGCAGAGATTTTAAATTTAGCACAAGGATGGCCTTGCATCAAGAATAAGCCTCTGGCCATCTGCATCAAAATACATACAGAATTTAACTATATTATGACCATTTTGAAATACATTCTAGGATAACTTTATTTTCATTATTCTTATATGGCAGAGAAAGAATAATTTTTTGTCTCAAGTTCTGTCTTCTTTTAACTTATACAAAGTACAGAGATTTTCATCCACAAAACCACCAGAATTCTTATTTTTTCCAAGTTAAATTTGTTGGTCACTCTTTTGTCCTCTCTTCCAAAAAAATGTAGAATAACATATAGAACTATCCCTGCAGGGAATCAAAAATACCAGAGAAGTTTGCAGAAATGGAGGTGTGAGACAGGTGTATTTCCACAGAGGAGGGTAAACAGAGGAATCAAGACAGAGAAGAATGACAAAAAGATAGGAACCTGATTTCAAAATGCATTGAAGTTCTGCAATGCTGAAAGAAGAATGATGATAAAATAGAGAAGGGAAGAAAAAGAAAATAATCCTAAAGGAGACCCAACTAAACCCATATATTTCTCAAGTCTGAAAATACAGATAATAAGGTCTAAAAATGAAACTGGGAGTATAGGAAATGCCATGCTGGGCAAAAAAGCTGAACATCTGTTCCAATATTCTGTCACTGACAGTGGTTAGTGCCAGAGACTTTGGAGAATAGTGTAAAACTCTATGTAGCAAACAGCTGGGAGTACTCTAGCTCTAAGGAAGGTTTATTATTATTTATAATTCTATCAGATTGAAAGAAGGCATGTTTAGATTATACGTAAAGAAGATTTGGGGTTTTTATGATGAAGGTGGTGAGAGACTAGAACAGGTTGCCCAGAGAAACTGTGTCCCATCATTANATTCTATGATTCTATGCTTGAAGGGGGAAGTCCATGGCAGGAGGACTGGACTAGATGTTGCTTAAAGGTCCCTTCCAATCCAAAGCATTCTATGATTCTATGCCTTAAATTCAGACAGTCTGTGGCTATTTACACCATGAAAAAATAAGGAGAGTGGAAAAAAAAAGGGGGAAAAAAGATTAGCCAAATCTACGAGGGCATATTACCTCATTTTGGGAAAAAAAAATAAAATCTAGAGGTGTGTTTGAAGTTGCTTCTTTTGGTTTATTGAGTGAGACATACTAGAGCAAGCGAAGTAAAATTTACAGCTGATTGTATGTCATGGTGATTGTGCTTTGTATTTCTGGCAATAAAATGTGCTGATACACTGGATTTTACCTAATTAAATAAATACTCAATATCTGATAAAAAAACTTCAGCTGCTAAAAAATATTTTAATGCTTTGTACAATTCAATAAAAAGAATATTTTTACCAGGTCCTATCCCCCTTTCATAAGTTTTCAACAGACAACATATTTTCCATCTTTTCTCTCTGTTCATAAATCTATTATCCAGGTAATTTTATACTTAGGTAAAAATGATTTCATTGTAGCACATAATATATATTAATAAGAATGTATGACTTTTTCTAATGTTCTTCTTTTCTTTCCACTTCTGTCTTAACAATCATATAATTCCTGTTCTGCTTTATAATGAATCATACGCAAAGGTAAGGAAATAGCCAGTGGAGATGCACATCCATAAGAGATTTATGTATGACTGGCATGATTTTTAATAGAGACATCTTTGTCAGTTTTTTTCTTTTCCCATTACCAACTCTACTTATGGCAACCCTAAGTGTTAATCTCTTATGGTACATAGCATAACCAGAGATTGTACAGATAAGCACAGAAAAGATAAAATACTCCAAGAACAGTTGCAGTTTTACACAATAAATAAAATTCTCACATTATTATGCAGTGATACCACTGGTAGTTGGAAAGCTACCCCATGAAAGCTGATATCATTAAGTAACACTGTGAGATTGTTCTTCCTGACATTTATTAGTTCTACTGCTGCAAAGCTGCATTTGACTCCCTTTTCTCTCATGCTTTATAATAAGAGTTTTGCACTGTAGCTCCCACTTCTGCATGCAGTTGGTCTGCAATCTCCACTGTCCACCTGCCTGTCCAACTTCCTCAGCTCTCTGCCTGATTTTCTCCAAACTGTCAGGTGTTCATTCCAACTGTAACCACCATCCTGCCCACTTGCCTGTTCTGTTCTAGTCCTGCCTTCAACTCTGCTCTCACAGCCATCCAAGAACCCGCTCCTGGACACCTTGTTCCCTCTAACCACTTTCAGTAATAAACACAAATCTTGAAGAGATGTTACCCAGTTCTTCTCTTCATAGACTTATTGGTAGATGGCACTGGAAGAAGAGTATCTGGCTAGATAACCATTTGGCTGACACTGGGCAGGTATTTTTATGTTCTTATGTTTCTCTTACTCCATGTGCTGTATTATCTCTTCAGTAAATGCCTCACCACTCATAACTATTTCTTATTTCAGGCTCCAACTATCCATTTTGATTGAAATATTTGCACAGACAGTCCAGCTATGAGTCCCAGTCAGTTCACACACTGTAGGCAGGTAATGATCCTCCTGAACTTTATCTATTACCTGTATATTTGCAGACAAAAGGTGCACCAAGTTCACTGGAGGTCTATGCACCGTTTTCTCATTTTGTTGGGCTGATCAGAATGAATTTTTGAGAGAAATAATAGCCAGATTGGAGGCACTCCATCTGCTAGGGCTACCAGAAAAAACACGAGCAAAACCAGGATGATATTGTATACAAAAGCCACGTTCTTCACTTATTAACTATGAAACCTATTCTCATTGGATTAACTAGGATGCCTTTCTCATATACCCTCTTTACAGTCTAGACTCCAGCAGAGAGAAGCCTACTACTAACACCTATACAGAGGAGAATCTTATCCTAAAATACAAGTACAAATACACATGTTGAAATATAAACAACACACTCCAATAATTTTAAGAGTCTCAGAGTCTGTACTAGGTGCTATAATGCAAGAGGAACTCAGTGACTTTTGAGCTGTTCTTCAGGGTGCATCTGTTCTGTGCCAATATACAACAGGATGTTCATGAGAGAAAAAAAATAAAGATAAAGCATTTCTTCTGGAGTTATAGAAAAGCAATACACTCAAAAGAGACAAATTACAAGAGGTTAACCTACGGCACCTGGTATAAAAACCAGCTATTATAAAACAGTGTGATACCTGACTGATACACTTTACAAGATATTCCTCCATGTAAGAGGGTACTCTCTTTAATCTGTGATAGAAATCTCTGTTTAAAACAAGGAAATCTTACATTTGCTTTTGAATACATTCTGTTTTAACAACAGCTATTAGTAAGATCAAAAAAGCACAGTTTAGCTTCTCTAAAGATTCACTTAAAAAGTATCATTAGATCGCTGATTTAACCTGTCATTTTGCTCTACTAAATTAACATTCCTGTAAAACTTCTTCAATCCCTTGTGTCCACTCCCCATCATTAAGATTTCTGATTTTACCATTTTTCTTATTTTTATCCACATATTTCTCCTCCGTTTCTTTCCCAACTTCCCCAGTCTTGGGAGCAGATGCTGAGGCACCAATGACTCATTAAACTGAAGAGGGTTTTTATCATGAACAAAAATAAAGCCTATAAACAGTTCCACATTTACCAGCCTTGGTTGTACTAGAGAACCAACAAAGATCTTTTTGTAAGAAAAAGAGAAAAAAAAAAAAAGAAAAAAAGAAAAAGAGCCCTCTCTGTATATGTTATAATAGGCTTACTATCTGAGAGCAAGGTCACAGACCTTCACATTTCATCTTCAAATTATGTCAGACGAATAAAACAATTTTCCTTCCCCTTGCCCACTAATATGGATATGTAAAAGCAGATATGACACTGAGTAGTACTTAAATTAATGAGACCATTGTTAAGGCAGTTCAGAGGTTCAGGGACAGGTTTGCAAGGAGCAACTCCTCATTGGCTGCTTCACATGCACAATTGTAGCTCTGTTTTAGAAAACAAACAAACATAAACCAGTTTTGGTTCTCTGTAACACAGGTGATTATATGTAATTAAATCACCTTTTTCTCTACCCAATATTCCAACTCCCACTGAAAAACTGGAGCATCTCAATACTGCTATTCAATTATTGCAAAAAAAAAAAATAAATAAAAATCCTTCCATTCCCTTAAAATACTTGAAACACTGTGCTTTATACCATTCCCAAGTAGGACACAATGAGGAAAATTAATGGAAAAAACCCAACAACAAAACAAGAAGTAAGCAATCAAATGCTGTAAGGGAAACAATGTGTAGCTCTTTTGTGAACACACAGGAGAAACATCAAACTCTGTGTAGCAGAAAATCTTAGAGAAGATCTTTTATCCTTAGGATCCCTCCAGACATATTTAAACCTGACAGGATTGGGGACAGACACTGCCTGTCTGACTGGGATTTTCTTTTTTTACTGAAGGAGCAGATTTATGAGTTTAGGAAGCCTCACCCTTTTTAAGCTTCATTGCCTCCTAATTCCACTCCTATGAGGAGACCTCTTCTTAGCATGAAACAACTTGCCTGGGATTCAGTTTAACACCATACCTTAAGCATGTCAACACTGACTGTGGAGTAGACAGTTATATTCCCACTGAAGACAATAGACACCTACTCAATAGAACTGAAGGTGTGATTCACCAGGCCTAAGGAAGCAAAATTGCTCTCCAGGCTTCACTGAGAGAAACAACTGTCTCTCCGAGGACTACAGTGAGAGCACTGACATACAGTTCATGTGTACACATGAATATTGTCTATTCTCAAACTGAAAATCTGCCTTGTTTGAAAACACACCCAGATGAAAAGACCTCCCTCCCCTCAAAAACTACAAGACAAAGGAAGTCCCATTATTCCTTATTTTACTTGCTAAAAAAAACCCCAACCTTTTAAAACCATACCCTTATTTAGGCAGGACAAGGCATCTAAGCATGTTTATGCATAAGGCTTTTAGTGACTTATCACAGAAGAACCCAAGATCTAAACCCAAAACACCTGTGGAACAACTTAAAGGCAACATAACCTGTCTCTAGTCTCACCATCCAGGAACTTTTAAATAGGCATATAAGCTATCTTTCTCCCCAGGAAATGCATGGACATTGTGCTACCTCATTTCCTACAGAAGAGTCATAGCACAGCTGCCAGCTCTCAGGTTGCAGACCTTTCAAGGGAGAACAGGCAGGTGAAACACATTCTCTTTGTGAAACAAAAGTTCACAGTTGTGAAGTAACAGCACACTCCTTCCTGTCTTGCAGTGTAGAATGGGGTGAGTTTTGTTTTGAAAAGGCCACTGTTTTCTTAGAAACCTGAAAATATTACAATGAATGCTGCATTTGTGAGTCTATATTTTTAGCCAATGGTTTTCTCCTCTGAAAACTGAACACAGTCATCAGCTGTGGTTACAAATGCTGTTCTGCAAATGTGCAGAGGCTTCAGAATGCCTTTTCTTGTGACAGAAGGTCNTTCGCGAAGCCTAGCCATACCTACCTAGGTCTTTACTTAGTGGAAATCAGGACTTAGCTTCGAAAATGCACATGGTATATGGTAGCTGTATAAATAATAAATTCTACTAGTATAACTACTTGTCACCTTACCCTTCAAAATACAAATTTAGAAAACTTTGTACACTGAACAGCACCTAAAAGGATTAGGTAGGGTGCCAGGCAGTGAGTAAAGCTAAGAACAGTGTAGTGGTTTTGCTCCTTTGTATTAGGCTATGCGAACACGAGTTGTTCCACCAAAAATCTTGCTGGATTATCAGCAAATATCTGCTATGTACCCAGCATGTCATCGTTTCATTAATTAGAATGACGTAGTGAGAACACTTATTGTTTAATCCCTGTGCTACATTACAATTTAAAATATATATAATCAGGAAGAAATTTATTAACTTTCAAAAGCATACTTAAATATGTAAAATGGTTCCCTGTATGCCTTCTGTGGAATGTGCTGATGATTATATACATTTCACTGTGGGGAAGTCTACAGATATAGAGCTTTTTCAAATGGACAGACACAAAAATCACTCCCAAGAAACCTTCTGCTTTCTAATTTTTGGATAATCATATGCTACAGTAATGGTAAATTTAGCACTGATGTCTGGTAGGATTCTTTTCTGCAACCAGAGAATGAGTGAGGAATCAACCTTTATGGATGATAATTCTAAGTTATCATGTAAGCCAATAATTAGACCTGTGCTTCTGCCTAAATTATATTTGTCTTGTACAATGCCTTCAGTTTTACTTCTTACATTGCAGCTCCATATCGCATTTCTAATCATTACCTCACCCCAGCTTTTTAAAATCTCTTACAGCTCCATGCTACCAGCTGTTGTTTTCTTTCTTAATGCACTTCACTTGCTAGGAGACAAAAAAGAAACACCAAACACCAACTTAACGAAAAAATCCCCAGATCTAGATTTCTTTGAACCTCATCCTTACCACATTTCAGCTCCTAAGATGAATGGAAGCAATCACTCTTTGCTTTTAGGACTTAAACTTGATAAGGAAATCAAACATTGTCAATGAGGATACTTGTCATTTGAAGGCATTGATCAGATTTCTTCAAATTTGCAGGATTCCAAAGACTGGTTGACTTGAAAATGGCATCAGTTTAGCTGATTTTCTAAACTTAAAAAAGTACAGATCATTTGGTGCATGTTATTAAGAAATGGAAATCAAATGAGCTATTCATATATACAGATGAAATGAAGCACTTCAGTGCTTGCAGAATTTGGACTCTAATCGTTTTCTAACTGGTCTTAACTTGAGTACAACTCTTAAATGAAAGTTAAAATATATCTACTCTATAATTTGTTCCAGTTCAATCATTCTATAGATTGAATTTTAAAAGGTAACAAAAAAGGTGAAAACAGATAAAACTGGCACAATTTGTTCTTTTATCTAGATGTGTTTTTTGACATACCCCAAATATCATCTGCACATCTTTGGTTAACATACATGCACAGCTTTTCGTGAACTGAGAACACACCAGTAAAGAAATACAAATTATGAGCACACAAAATGCTGCTTCACAGAGCTCACTGTAATTACAAGAGACCTGCAGGTATCACATCCACTGACACTTGTAGGTGTGCATTCACACGATTTAGCTTCTAGGCTTGACTTTCTGTCAAAAGCCCCAAGTCTTAAGAATGTATTAAAGTACATAAGCTTAGCACCCAAAACAGGTCTTCAAAACGTATTCTTGCCATATAGTTTTTTAGAGTTGAAGAAAAGTAATAAACCCCATAAAATATAGTTCTACAATATTACAGCTGAGAAAAGGCAAGTGGACTTTTCCAAATCTTTACAAATAAAAAAAGCTCACAGAAACCATATATATGAAACAGCCTGTAAAATTTTCTGCTTGGGACTTCACAACAGCATATACTCAATTTTTAAGCAGAAGCTTAGCATGCTGACTACAAAAGCCTTGCTTTAAAAAAATAGGGTGTACCAGTAACACACAGTACTCCATCATTCTGTGTTTTAATGTTGAGTAAAGAAGTAGGATGAAGTATATACTGAAATTCTTAGCTTTGCTGTAGTTCCTCTGCATCAGTTTACAAGTAGAAAGAGGCAGTAAAAATTATTATTGTTGTGCAGTATTTAATAAAGTCCTAATGACTCTTACTTCACAGTAATGCAATTTTTCTGTTGTTTAGAGGCTTGCCCAGAGAAAGGGAAGATACCGGAATATCTCTTCTTGCCATCAGTTTTTAGCTATGTAGCAAGATGCCAAGGCTGAATCAAATGTCTCAGCATAGGATTAGTGACTTAGCTGATAGGAGAGGTGGCATAAGCATAAGACATGTCCAGGATTTGAAATACAGCTTTCAGATTTGAAAGAGACATATTGGCACATTCTTTTGCAAGCCCTATACCAGATTGTAATTATAGTTTTCAGGTAACAGGCACATGTTTCTGTGTAAAGATATAAGCAGCATATTAACCAAGTATAGCTCCCTTCAGAGAAAGAGGTGGAAAGGAGGGAAAAAGGCAAGCTTGTTTAAAGAAAGTAGTGCTGTTTTCAGTAGGCAACAGAGGCTATTATCTTATGCTTTCTGAAAAAAGGTCTTATCTTTGCAAGTGCACTTCAAAATAATGTTCCTCCAGAATTTTCCCATGTAGTAATTATGGGCTATGTGTTTGTAATTCATATAAAATTGCAGGATTTATCCCTACATAGGAATATTATTAACATACAAGTTCTACATTTGTAAGCTCCATGAGAACACGTCAAAGAATGATTTGGGTAACCCATCTTCTACATTCACAGCCCTAATACACCCAACAGTCTTTTGTATAAACTTAAGCCATTTTCCAGACATGTTATCTCTAGGAAATAATGAACCTATTATTTTTTCTTTAGCTGTGTCTCTATATGTGGCAGTATGCCTAGGAGCATTTGTTAAAGTTTGCCTAATTTTGAAAATACTTCATTCTAGCACCTTAGCCTACTTTTCTCCGGGTTGTTTCTTACAGTTAGATGCTTGCTGTGAGTATGAAGCATCATGGGTAATTGTCACATGATAAATTACTGTTTTTCAGCCATCAAATATTAAAGCTGCTCACTACTGACCTTGAGCACCACTTCCTCTCCCACAGCCACAGCCCTTTTCTAAGTCAGCAGGGTACAGCTGGCACAAATTCAGCTGAGCAATCAGATTCCTACCCCTCCACAAAAGTTGGGCCTTTTAAAAGCTCTGTCTCTCGTGTAATACAACCAGAGGCTTGGCCACTCTTGAGAAAGGTGTCCAACACCTGACCATTCCTACAGAGGCGTATTACCTGCTCACATTGATTTGCAGTGAAGTATTTCTCAGTAGGTATTTCCACTTAACATTTACTCTCAAGGAACCTGTGTAGTGGGAGATATTTACGAGTTGCTTTCAGCTTAAAAATAAATCACCTCTAATTCCTCTAAGCGAAATCAATCAAAAGTCTGTAAAAAATGGACTGGTTGTTTGGTCGATTCTGGCAGAAAAGTAAACAGCACTTCAGCTTTTCTCCACCATTAAGGTCTAAATGGCCTAGAAAGTAAATCAATATCTCCAGTCAGCCTTCTGGCTATTGTTTAGCCAGTAGATATGGATTTTCTCTAGCTTATTGCACTCCTTTGGGACTAACCTGTAATCCTCAGAGAGTAATAATAAGTTCGTTATCTAGTTCAGCTCTCTGTTGTACATTTAAATGGACCACATCCATCAGCAGCACTTGTTAAAGTTAAAGGACAATGACATCCCATTCAACCTATTTCACAGGGAAATACTTGCAATATCTGAGGGACAAAATTATTCAAATATTTTTTGTTGTCAAGTTATTAAAAATGAAGTACCACAAATGAGGTAAACAGTAAATAAGGGGTTTTTTTTAATATGTGTAACATTGTTTCTTCGTAATTGAGTTAAATTGTGGTGAAGCTTATTTCTGTCATACATCATGTGATCTTTCATTATTCATATCAATCTCTTTCAAATATTTCTGGTTAAATACTGCTGCAAAGCAAGCAGCTGTCAGAACTGGTCACTACTTTTTTTTTTTTCATTCCTGAGCTACCAGATGTTTGCTGGACTAAAATGGTTTTCCCTCCCTTTACCTACGAGCACACAAGAAAGCTCTCTCATTTTCAAACAGGGAAGTTTTAAAAGGCTCTGCTCTTGGATCACAGAATCTGTGCTGTGCTCACAGCCAAGAAGAGTTACAGTCTCTGATCTGAGCACTCCCTTCTATTGTGTACACACATTTTCTCTGATAAAGGTATATAGTCCATCACAACATGACAAACAAAACATCTATTTTTACAGCTTTTACAGTGGACATTCTAAAAAAAAACCCCAACAAACTAGTAACTATTCTTTAGATGCCCTCAGTATTATAAAAAACCCTCAACCTAGTTACTAGTTGCTGTGACTAGATCCATACTGAAAATTATGCACATGAAGACTGCTGTCTGCTGGGGAATGTGCTGCATTTTATCTGCAGCCTCATACTCAGCCCTCAAAGGGTTATACAAATATACATGAGAGTCACAGTCATAACTGCCACAGGTTCTTTTCTCTAATTCAAGATTTATTAGGAAGAATGAAATAGGAAAAGGATGTGGGCTATTTAGGCAGGTGTTTTGAACCATTTGAACCATTCTTCTTTTTCTTTCAGAATTGCCTAACTGGATTGCAACCATGTCTAGTCTTCAAATCAAAGGGCAAGTTGACAGGGTCCTACATAAAGATTAAGGAATTGATCTTTAAAATGGATCTTCTAAATTCAGAGGTTAAGTCCAAACAGCAATGCTGTACAAAAGGACAAGTGGAACTCTATGACAGTGGCAATTCCCAAAATGCAGCTTTAGTCTCTGGTGAGCTGGTGTTGGTACTGGGATCACCACTAGGTGACAGCTAGAGAGCACCCAGAGTTTCCCCAAATGTCCTCTCTAACAACTTTGCTCTGTTCCTAGAGCAATTCACTTGGCTTGGTGAAGATTTTTAGATCACTCTGTACAGCACTGTAATGAAAATCAATAGAACTGAAGTTCCTATGCACACGTCAATTTGAAAATATCTATTAACACTGTGTGAAATAATGCTTATACACCTTAAAAATGGAGCCTTAAAGTCTTCTGAATGTCACTAATCTTTGGCAGAGAATGTCTGGTGAAAGGGCAAGTCAAAGATATCAAAGCCACAGGATGGAGCACCTGAAAAAGCATCATAAAGGGTGCCCTTCCAAAATACTTCACAAGAAATGGTTCTTGATCTTTCTCTTTTGGTATGCATGATGTAAATTAAAAATAAATCTCTCCTCTATTTTTCCTTAGGACTTGGGAATTGATATCACCATAGGAGAGGCTGTTTGTTTTCTTTTGGTATTCTTATTGTGGGATCCTGTTCCCCTTGTTAGTTTGCTCTCAGGGAACTGCAGCAGCAATGACTTCTGAGACAATTCCTTCACAAGTTCACTATGCCAACTGATGCATAGTTGATGCACTTCATTCCTACACTAAATCTACCTACTTGCAGCTTCTGTGCCTTGTAATACCTTAATCTACTAAACCAAACAACCTTTTATAATTTAATGACATCTCATGCACATCTTTGCTATGATCATCTCATAATTTAGCCACTTTTTTATTATGAATGATTAAGATTCAATTTGTTTGCTGACTTTTTTCTACTTTGTTACTATTTTTGCTGTTTTTTCAGAAACCTTTTCAATTTTC
Source organism: Bucco capensis (assembly GCA_013396975.1). Taxonomy (NCBI): domain Eukaryota; kingdom Metazoa; phylum Chordata; class Aves; order Piciformes; family Bucconidae; genus Bucco; species Bucco capensis. Next base: position 53,167 of record VWZO01019690.1, on the reverse strand, counting down.
AAAGTTCTTTTCAAAGACTGGACACTAGATTTGCATGCATCATCACAGCAGTGGCCTCATGAACACTATATAATGTTTAAAGAATCACCTTCCTACACATAAGCTTCATTGCCCTGCTCATAAAGCCAAAGATCATAGCTGCTATTCCAGCCACAGAATCACTCTCCAAAGCTCCTCTTCAGCTCACTACCAGGCACGAACATTTAGTCCTTTCCAGAGTGTTTTCTAAAATAAAGTTCTTCATTCTCCACACATGATCTACAGTTGTGATTTCCAGATGTTTGACCCTCCACTTTAAAAACAAACATAGACCACTTCATGCAGACAACTGTGATATTGACCTTTCTTAACTAATATTCACCACTCTTCCGATTTTCCTAAGACAAAAACATTGCTACAAATGTTTTCTTACAGCTCTCTGACAAAGACATTATGTTACACTGTAAGAAGTAGCTACTTCTGTATATTTTGGACATAAAATTATGTAATAGTAACTATAGCCTGTGTAAGCTATATGCTTTTAGTTTGTGTAACAGGCTTATAAGAAAGTACTAGAAACAGGATATACATAAAATGACTTTTGCCTTTCATGTAGCATATTCTAGGCTCCTCCCAATCAATACATTTTTAATCTCCTGTTACATTAAAAAATGCTGGAACTCAAATGCCGTTAAAGAAACAAAAACTTTTAGAAATATCTTGGAAATAATGATATTGTCTATGTTCAGTTTTGTATCTTTATCACATTCTCATTTAACAACATTTTGTGCAGGAACTAAATGCTCTTCAAAAACTGCATAATTTGAGAGTTATTATAGGCATTTGTAATACTTTTTACATCCTAACATCTTGCATCTAGAATGAAATCTGTCCCTGCTATTTCAAAAGTAAAATTCACACCAATTTCAATGAGGTCAGGATCTCAGTCTTGATCTTTCAAGTCATTAAAACCTAATGCACTCTTGAAAGTCTGATTTTAGCAGTGCTCTTTACTTTGTATAATGCATGTGCTTGTAAAACTTCTTTTTTCCTTTCATTTTAGCCAGAGAGCAAATTCATAAAAATTACTTGGTTATTTTTAAATGTGATTATGTTAAGACAATGAGCTCTATATAAACATTCTCTTATTTCTTCACACATCTGTTCCTGCTGTCTCTCAGGTCTAAAATGGAATGTTTTACCCTAATAATGGGACTAAGGAAAGCAAGTTCTTCTCAGAGTTTTGCTTATGAGGTGTAATGATATACTGAAAGTTACCCATAGTTAGAGATAAAGTAAATGATTGAATTTTCAGAGCTGATCACCATTTTCAGTTGATCAATATATGAACAGAAGTTGTGTGTTACAGATAAAAGAGGAAATGAACAGCCTCACCAAGGAACATAAAGCACCATGGCATCAATGAACCAGAAACATTACAAGTGCTAACAATTATCAGAAGCAGTGGCAACAAATCCTCCTGATGAAAATGATTTTCAAGTCGAGGTAAATAGACTTTCCCTAGTGCAAAGATTTCACAGGGAGCCCAACTTCAAGACACTCCTATTTTTCTTTGCTGTGCTTAAAGAATATGAGAGAGTGGAATTCATTCTATGAGACAAGCCGTGTGCTCTGAAGGCAAGTTTTCTAAGTGTTGGCAGGACACTCACTCCTCCAACTAGACTTGCACAATGCATCCTGACAGCCTTAATACACCGTGGGAGATGAAGTCAGGACAGGTGATTTAATCATGGGGGAAAATGGAACAAAAGCACCTAAACTACAATTTCCTTGAGATTTGCAGCATTTGGGAGCAGGCAGTCAGTCAGCTGCTGAATTGGAGAGACTTGCCAGTTTTCAAACACTGTACTTTTGAAAGGAATTTCCAAGATCATGTCATATAACTGGCAAAAAGATGCTTATGCAGGTCATGTGGCAAGTGACTAAAAAAGTTTTCATAGCTGGCAATATGATTTTTAGCATGGTTTCCTTTGACATTAAGGCTGCTGCTTAACTTAAAGCAATGTCCTGGCCTCATATTCCCTCTGGGACACTACGTGTCAATTTCGATTGACTATGAGCTTCTGGCACAAGGAGTTCTGTTTTAGATTATCTGACTGAAGGCTAATCAAAGTAAACATAAAGACCTGGTAAGAAAAAATGACAGGCAGAGGAACCAAATAACCTCATCAGTGAAGAACAGAGCATAGGCAATCCTAACCTTGAAGGCAAATAAATTCAGCACATCCAGCAAAGGTCACTAAGATAGCTGGAGTTGGTTCTTTTATCCTATGAGAAGAGGCTGAGGGAGCTGGGCTTGGTTCACTCTGCAGAGGAGGTAGTTTTGGGGGCAATAAGTAACAGCCTGCTCGTGCCTACAGGACTAAGCCAGGCTCTTCACAACAGTGAATAGAGACAGAAAGAAACAGAGGGGATAAATTGAAATGAGAGGATCTGATAGGGCATATGAATTTTTTTTTTTCACCAAAGACACCTGAAGGCACCAGAATAGTTTCATAGAATCATAGCATGGTTTGGGTTGGAAGGGACCTCTGGAGCTCATCTAGTCCAACCCCCCTGCAGTGGCCAGGGACATCAAGTAGATCAGGTTGCCCAGAGCCCTGTCAAGCCTCACCTTGAATGCCTCCAGGGATGGGAACTCAACCACCTCCCTGGGTAACCTGTGCCAGTGTTCCACCACCCTTGGGGTGAGGAACTTCTTTCTAGTTTGCCTAGAGAGGCTGTGCAGTCTCCATCCTGTTTGGAGCTCCCACTCCAGGCATATACTGAAAACTTTTGAAAACCATGAGGGACAACATAGGCTGAGGAAATTTATGGGATTTAACAGCGACATTAAAAGCCTAAGAATCTAACTACAAAATGACAGGAATACTCTAGATTTTTTTTTTTTTTAAGTCTTTTCCTCCCTAATAGAATTGCTAGTCTCTAATTAACTAAAGCATGTACTTAAGTCCACCTTCAATATTTAAATATCATACAGTATCCATCTGCCCTTCATTGCTATTAAACTATTTTGTCTGAGGTCTTTGAAACCTTTACATTCTGAATGTAACTTCTGTTACATACAGAAATGATTTTGCTCTTATTTACAATTAAGGAATTAAGACATAAAAGAAGTAATAACACCTGAAAAGTCTGCTCTTAAGAAGGCTGAATCTACACCTCATAGACTTGCTTTTACCACCACATGGTTTTCTAGAGGTTGGCACAGTTTTTAGCCATGGCAACACTGAAGTAAATCTCAGAGAAAAGTCAGAAACTAAGTTCTCTCCCATTAAACCCAAAACTGTATTTATTTCTGGCAAAATAGCTGACAAGCACCCCTAGAATTTTGCATTTTAAAAATGTAGATTAAAAGACACATTAGCAAAATCTAAACACATGTCTAAGTAAATCCATCAATGTTAGACAAGAGTAGAATCAGCTATTTATGGAAAACAGCATTACTAGGAGGTATCAATGACCTTCAACCTCTACAAGTCTTGCAACAGGAAAAACTAATGACAAGTGAAACATCCAATATTACAGAAAACAAACTGCTAATCAACATGTTATTGATCCCTTGTTTTTGTCAAGGTCATTTAGTGTTTTAAAAAATGATCTCACGCTAAATCTTTATAGAAAAAGTGGGCTAATTTGATTTACAAAGTAAAGTGCTATTAATTATGGAAGACAGTCAATAAAAAAGCTGATTCCTCTAAACACAAAGCAGATCTTATGGCCAGTGATTTATGATGATGATTATGATGGCAAAATATTTGCAGTTCTCACTATCATCTAACTTGGGTTAGCTGGAACAAAAGATGTAGGTAAGATATAACCAAGCATCAATACAAAGAGCATTAGGAGGCAAACAACCTTTAGAGCAGTAAAGGTAAATATCCGGATTAAGAACAGTACACAAAAAGAATAATGTGGCCTATTGTTTCTTTTCCATTGTAGAGCACACAAACCTCTATTTTTTTAATATCAGAGCCAAACTTCTGTCTTACTGCTGATGTTTCCCTTTGTATTACAGTTCCTAAATGTCTAAATGACATAACCAGACATCCAAGGGCACACAGCACTCATCTAAAAGGATGTACTCATTACAAATTTTCCCATTTGGGACTATTAGTATGTCAATAAAACCTGGCAGCTTCTCTCACCACTAAGGCAAGCCCCAGATTTTACTAAAAAAGAAAAAAGCCTTGTGGGACTTAAAAATATTCAAACGCCTTATTTCCTTTTAACAAAACAATATCATTAAAGCCTTAAGATTAAAAAAACAAAACTCAGACATTTTAATTTAAAATATTTAACATTAATTAAAGACCTCATAAACCAGAAATAAACCTTAAAAGATAAGCCTAGCAAGAAGTATAGGAAGGCCAAAATAATTTACAGAAAAAATGATTTTTAGATTAAAGAACAGAAAAACGATGAAAAAGGAAAATTCCAGTGTGCCTCTCACAATGTATGTAGCTCTCTCCTTCTGCATTGTTTTAGTTTGCAAAGTGAGAATGGGATAATTCACACTTCTTAGAAAAACTGTTTCAGGCTGCCAAAAGACAAAGCAGAAAGAGAATTGGTTATACCAGGTCATATTTTCACATAACTACAAGTTTTAAAGCATGTTTCTGCCACTGATTTAATCAAAGTTCTGCAAAAACCAATGTCCATAGCTTGAACTTTCCTTAACTAACTGGATTTTACAGCCATCTCTTTAACACAAACACTTATTTAGCCTGCATGGCTCAGTAAGAAGAAAAGCTATTTTTGAAAGAACTTACCCAGTTTTGACCAACCAAAATAACCTTTCTTTATGCACAAGTAGTTGTTCAACCAAACTATCACAGCATATGTATAGTTGCAAGATGCTGGCAAAACAGTCTCAGCTAAACCTGTGCCTATCACTAAGAGCTCTCACTGTGTTTGTTTTGTTTTCATGTGAACAACAATGGCACTTAATTTTGACAATCTGTCATTTCCCTAGTGTGCTCAGAGAGCAGGCAGACAGAGCAGTACTTTTATGTTTTCCATCAAAAGCCTTACGATGCAGAACTGCTCATCTTCTATTAGAGTCCTTGTCAAGCTCAGTGAGCTGTTTAGGCTGAGGGAGGACTGTGTCATATTGTTTCAAGCTCATGTGTCAGCAAAGAGAGATATAGATCTAGTGGTTTCTAGCAGCATTAATGCTGCTTCTGCATCCATATACGTCAGATATCTTTGTTTGCAAGATGCAGTTGGATAGTTCTGCAGGGCCAGTGTGAGCAATCTAGAAAAGCCTCCATCTTTAAAGGTAAGAAGAGGCTCCATGCCACATCCTTCACCAGCCTGCTCTCCTGGAGTAGCTGTTTGCACCTGTGCAAAGACAGTGACCTAGTTGCAGTAAACCATTGACAAGTCCAAGCACTGCAAGTTGATACAGAGTTGACAAATCACTTCTGGAATTTTATTCATCAGCTCTCATTTTAAGTCTAGCAGAAAGCTGTATCACAGATTCAATCTTTTTTCCACTCAAGTAATATCAGATAATTCCTGAAATTTTTCCTCAAAATGTACCTGTAGCTTGTTTCCAAATGTATGAAGTCATACCTCTAAAATGCTAAAGTCTTTCCTTAGGGAAATAACTTTTTCAATCTCTCTCAAGATCTTGGTATTAAAAATAAAATCTAAACCAAAAAACCTCCCTCATTCTTTACAAGAAAAATATAAACAAAAATCACTTGTTATAGCCTGTGCACAAGAGAAACCAAGGACATCCCTGAATATTATTCTATTATTAGCAAGAAATCTAGAAGTATGTAATGATTTTGCATTATTTAGCTAAATAAATAATAAAAGTGATTTTCTCCCAAATAAGTAACCTCTTTTGGCTTTCTACCAGAAAGAACATTAGTTTGAAATTCGTACATCATTCTTTCTGGTGTTAAACTTCTGCACAGATGGTACTTTAAGGTAACTTAAAAACAGAAAGATGACATAACATCTCAATTTATAGCTTTGTGAATTAGAGCTCTGAAGGTACCTACCATTCTTTGATGTTGTTTAGTTTAAGTGCAAAATAATCAATTTAGATTAATTATACAAAATACAGAAACTACTCTGTTTCAAAGAAATTAAGGTAATTTCCATCAATCAAACTGCCACACGTTCCTAAGGTCTAAGTAACTTCTAGCTGCACAATAATCTGTGGTTACATCAATAGCACCTCTTGTGTATGACCTCAAGCCCAGACTTGCCTTGCTTCCTAAGTGTTGTACATCTGTGGGAGAGCTCAAGGGAAAGCTGTAGATGTTTCATGCTGCTGGACTCACAGATGAATCACCTAGATGCCTTCTCAGAAGGGTTGAGATTTGACTAAGAGTAGATTTGGACAAGTTAACGGGAATATAGAGCAGCAGTAGAATGTGCAGAAGGCATAGTATAATCTAGCCTATGGCAAGATCTGTGCTCTACAAAGCTGAACATGTATTACACAGTACAGTCTAAGATGGCAAGTTGTCACTGTCAGGGCACATTAAGTTGCTCAGAACTGGATGGTAAAGCTGTGAGTGAAGTGAGGTTGTCTGCTACATCTATTGGTCTGTTGCTATGTCCTCAAATTATAGGAGGCCTTTGAAGTCCTGTTGGAGCTTTGCTTTGCTCAGCTGTGCTCTGCAGCCCTCACACTAGAAACATTTTCCTGACTACCTAAGTATAGACCTTCCAAAGAAATGCCCTGACTTTGAGGAGAGCTGTCTTACAGAGATCAGGTACTCCAAGTACTCTTTGCCTTCAGGTAGGCTTATTTGAAGTTATTTATGAACCTAATTTGAAGAAGGTATTTTCCAAAACTGAAGTGCAACTGACTAGATGGTCAAATAGCAAAAAATATGAAATGTTTATGAGACCATTTTTATTGTCATTCTTATTATTCCTACAGCAAGGAGAAGCAGGACACAATTGTGTCAGAAACACAAAAGATGTGTCTGTGAATCAGAAACTCCTTACATTTAATGGAAATGTGAGGTTTTTCCACATTATTGATCAGATAAGAGGCTTCTATTCTCTGGAAGGATAGATTTCTGAGAGAATGCCAATGTTATTATTTCTTAAATAATGGTGTTTTCCAATTCAGAACAGTGGTATTTAATATTAAAAAATGATGCACTAGGCCTCAGAAAAGATGCCATTTGGGAAAAAATTTATATTTGAGCACTTTATATTTGTCCTTTGCTATCTTGCCTAAAGGAGTGTTCAAACCATAGCTTTAAAATGTTCTCTACCACAATAAAGAAAAATAAATGCATCTGCAACCGAAAGCAAGCTTTTCTGATAATCTTGAATTTAGATCTGAGACCAGAAATACTCAAACACAACAACATTTTTAATAACAAAATCAATACTCTCTGCATATACTGGAATCACTAAGCCTATGAGTCACTTGTAACTCAAGGACAGTCTCGCAAAGTCTTAGGGTAAGAATTCCTATTTGCAGAGAAAGCTTGTGCAAGGAGAAGGCCAAGGTTCATATAAAAAAAGGGAAGAACACTAAGGATGAGAACAATATTATTGCGTGTCACTCAAGAGGGTAACACTCCAATTTGCATTTATTTCAGATTTATTTCCCAGCATATTTTTTTATATGGTTGGAATCTACAGATCTGACTGAATATCTTGTTCAGAGAAGAGATTTAGGGAGCCAAGGTGAAGGAGGTATGAGAGGATTAGAAAAGAAGTTAAGATGTGGCATCTGGACAGATTCAAACCACATTTGCAAGGAGAAAATGCCAGTCAGGCAATACCTTAACAAAATAAATGCAAAGAAGTTGTATTTCTTTTAACTATCAGAGATTAGGTTGTGACATAGAAAGTAATGACAAAAGCCAATATTAGTTTTCTCTGCCTCATGCCTAGAAACACAGTGGAATGTGTTTCATTATTTGCCTAAATTACTCATGAAAAACAACATACAGTTCTTTTACACTGATGTGAAAAGTTCCAGAGGGGATCACAGCTGGACTGACAGCCAAACATCCCCAAAGTGATCTATGGCTGCTAACATCCATGTTTGAAGCTCCACTCATCCCAGGGAAAGGGAGAGGGAGAAAGGAAAGGCAAGGCTAAGGCAAGGGAAGGGAAAAAGTTCTCAAGATTATTTTTGTTTCTTTTTTTAACACCAGTTTTATCAATAAAAAGATTTTGTACATAGGTCTAATCTTCATTAACAATGATCTATTATTATCCTTTAACTGCAGAAAGGAGAGAATTTTGAGTTGATGAGCTAGCTTCAAAGACCAGCCAGCTTTTGAAAGTACAATACATGAGATCCTGCTCCATTAGCTATTTCTAACTGTTATGATTTGATGTACAATTTCTCTGTATGAATGAATATCAGGAGATCACAGCATGGATCCATGGCTGAAAATAAGAAGAGATCCAACAGCTACCACAGCAAATAAAAAAAAGAAGCATGTTATGGTGTTATGCCACATGCACTGCCTGGCATGCATTCAGCTTACTGTAGCTGAAAAATAGCTCTGAGCATCTATGTTCCATTAACACTATGTTAATTATTATCATTGTCTCATCAGTGGTTTGATGACAGCTCTGGGTGACAAGGATACTGAGATGCTCTGTCAAAGCCATCACCTGATGAGATTTTTATTGGCACAAGATCTTTCTTTCCCTTACTCAGCAACATTACAAAAAGCACTGTTTCATTAAATGCAAGTACTATTGCCTGCCTTTGGCTTTTTATAAGATTCATATGACTGATATAATAACCCTGATGTGGCACTGCATTAACTGGTTTCTTCCCTAAGTGAGGATAAGCTAATCTATATCTCTTCTGAAGAAATTCACACTGTAATAGAAAAACATCAAATGGACATGCTGAAGCTTGCTTAATAAATCTTTTTGTTCTGATTCTCCTACGTATGAAAGATATAAAATGAACTGCTATTGCCTAACTAAAAGTAAACTCCCTAGAAAAGTTAGCACTAAAAGGGAAAGATAGCAAATGCTTAATTATTCTTTATAAATAACATTGACTTACAGTTGTATTACAGAATCCTTTGGCATTCAGTTTAGATAATGGCTTTGCTAATGAAAACATTCTGGAGCTCTTCCCTATTTCCTTCCTTAATTGGCCATGCTAAGAAGGATGGTCCTTCCAAAACAGAGTGTGTTCTAGCAAGGTAAATGGTCCAGAGCCAAAGGAATATGGGGGGGCTAATCATTTGGTTTTGCAGGGTGTTTTGGTAAGTGTCATGGATACTGCTGAGATCTCTTATATCACCTAAAATCTATTTAAGCAGATCTTAGACATGCTAATTTTAGAAGGATTTAGACCACCTCTCATGAATTACTGGGCACTATGTACTTAAGCACTGAGACAGCTGCACAACAGTTGTTAATCTGAATCTACCTCTGTCTTTATCTTCACTTCTCTTTGGCAGATGCAAACTATAGAACCATAGAATTGTTTAGGTTGGAAGAGACCTTTATGAGCAAGTCCAATCATTAACCCAGCACTGCCAAGTCCACCATTAATCCAAGTCTCTAAGCACCCCATCTACTGTTCCTTTAAATACCTCCAGGAGTGGTGATTCAACCACTTCCCTGAGCAGCCTGTTCCAGTGCTTGACAACACTTTCAGTGGCAGACCTAAAATAATTGCTCCTTATTCCTCCTTCTCCCACCACTTTTTGAAGTGGGAAACTTGGTAACTTCAGTAAAAATTAATTCAATTAGTATTTGAAGTTGTGAATAACAACATGAAACAAATGCTGCTTCAGTAAATTGTATTGTACTAACTACTGGGCTATTGCCATACTTCATCTTATTATCTTTCACATTTATCTAACAGTTTTTCTTCTGGCAATTTTGATTATCTTTGTTATTAAATAGTTACATTATATTATGCTGAACTGGGAACTGGCATTAGTATGGGAAAAACATCATCTAACTCCACTTAACAAACAACTCCTTTATCAAATGTTCCTCCAACTCAATGATTTTTATTTCTCATTTGTGGTATTTGTCTTCATAGAATCCTAGAATTATTTAGGTTGGAAGACCCTTAAGATCATCAAGTTCAACCATTAACTTAGCACTGCCAAGTCTACTACTAAACCACGTCCCTAAGTGCCACATCTACACATCTTTTAAGTGTCTCCAGGGATGGTGACTCCACCACTTCCCAGGAAGCCAGTTCCAATGCTTGATAACTCTTTCAGTGAAGACATTTAGATGTTTCTCTAATTTATAATCTAAACCTCCTCTGCTGCAACCTGATGCCAATTCCTCTTGTCTTATTGCTTGTTACTTGGGGAAGACATCAACCCACACCTTGCTACAACCTCCTTTCAGGTAGCTGCAGAGATCAATAAGGTCTTCCCTGAGCATCCTTTTCTCCAGGCTAAACAACCCCAGTTCCCTCAGCTGCTCCTTATAAGACTTGTCCTCGAGTCCCTTCACCAGCTTTGTTACTCTTCTCTGGACTTGCTTCAGAAGCTCAATGTCCTTCTTGTAGTGAATGGCCCAAAACTGAACACAGTTATTGAGGTGTAGCCTCACCAGTGCCAAATATAGAAGCATGACCACTTCCCTAGTCCTGCTGGCCATGCTATTTCTGATACAAGCCAGGATGCTATTGGAAATTCTTGGCCACCTGGGCACACTGCTGGCTTATATTGAGAGAGCTGTTAACCAGCACCCCCAGGTCCTTTTTCACCGAGCAGCTTTCCAGCCCCTCTGCTCTGAGCCTGTAGTGTTGTATGGGGTTGTTGTGACCCAACTGCAGGACTCAGCATTTGCCTTGCTGACCCTCATCCCATTAATCCAGTCTGTCCAGATCTCTTGGCAGAGCCTTTCTACCCTCAAGCAGATCAACACTTCTGCCCAACTTGGTGTCATCTGCAAACTTACTGAGAGTGCACTTGATCCCCTTGTCCAGCTCATTCTTCTGCTAGATTCATAATCAGACATGTAGTTACAGGAAGGAAAAGCCACATTATGATTCTTACATGAACCTCAGCTTAACAGCATTTAGATACAAATTTTAAATCATCACATGTTGTCAATCATCCAAACATGCAGTTCATTTGTGTATTTTGCATTAGCACTTCAAACGTGCAAAATGCCAATCCAGTCTATCTCAAACTATAGCTGATCAGCACCAAAAAGTTGGCCTCAACAAATCTTTCCATAGTGGAATTGCTTGAGAAAGTTCGTATGAGATTAAATAATAGTGTTCTTTGTATCAAACAGGAGTTTCCCTTGCACCTCTCTTTCTAATGTTCATGCGTGATTCACCATCAGAGGAGGTGCTCAGACTAAGCACTGCAGCAGCCTCATAATAAAAACACACTGTGAATACTAGATTAGTCCTTACCCCAGTCATGAGTAGATCAGCCATCATAAACAAAGGGATCATAAAAACAAGCATGAAACTACCAGAATCCATTTCATGCAGATGATTTTAATATGCTTTGTCATAGAACATCCTTTAAATGTTCATGGACCATTAGCAACACACATGTAAGTTACTAAGAAACAGTAAGTAAAAAGCATACACAAATTCAAAGTAATAATGTTTAAAATTTTATACTTAAAAATAATGAATATAAGTAGTAATTGCATCTCAAAAAAGAGGGGAGGGGAGAGGAAGAGAGGGGAGAGGGAGAGAAAGAGGGAAAGGGAGGGGGGACATCCCAATGAAGCAGAATTCATAGAAGAATTACTTGCCTTCTCCACAAGCATGCTTCCACATTCTAGGCTTTGAGACTAACAGTACTCAGGTCAACTACTTAAAAAGCAGGACCAGAGAAGTATCTTACCTTCAGCTTATTCCATATATTACTCTTTTTGCATACATTAGTCGTACTTCAAATTCAGCTCTGTCATTATTTAGTTGTAATAGACTAGCCTCCATTTAGTATTTAAGTAGTTTGGTAACTAAATCTAAAAAAATATTCCAGACCATTGCTTCAAGGAATTTCATCGCAGCTTGCTTGGCTTATTTATTGCTAAACTTAATTATTTGTTAGTTGCTTGCTGCCAAATCATGTCTGAAGAGTTAAAAGCAGCACCAGTAATGTGCTTTTGCACCTCTCTTCCACTGATTTTCAGTTAATGCTTCAGTTAATGCAGTATCACACCTAAGGAAAACAGTCCATGTAAGAATAGCCAGTGATTTCTTAAAAGAATTCACAAATGCTGGAAAACAGCTGGAATTTTTCACTTTTGCATCCCAAACTAGACGAACCAAACAAAGACAACTTTTGAATATCAACATTCCAGGGCGTGTGCACATAACAAAACTCACCATCATAAATTTTCTCAGCTGGGTTAAAAGGCTTTTGTGTATTTACATTTGAAAATCTGGATTTTACTAGTAGGTTAGGTGCTAGGATTCTAGATGTTCATGGCTACAACTTTTAATGTGCTAAAACTAGGAAGGAAGGAAGGAAGGGACATGCAAGGTTTGAAGATCAAAAATGATCAGGGGGCTGGAACACCTCTCCTATGAGGACAGGCTGAAGGAGCTGGGATTGTTCAGCCTGGAGAAGAGAAGACTTTGGGGAGACCTAATAGTGACTTTCCAGTACTTAAAGGGAACTTACAAGAAGGCTGCAGAGGGCCTGTTTGCAAAGGCCTGGAGTGAAAGGACAAGGGGCAATGGTTTTAAACTGGAGAGGAGGAGATTTAAATTGGACATTAGGAAGAAGTTCCTCACCACAAGGGTGGTGGAACACTGGAACAGGTTGCCCAGGGAGGTGGTTGAGTTCCCATCCCTGGAGGCATTCAAGGTGAGGCTTGCCAGGGCTCTGGGCAAGCTGCTCTAGTTGGGGATGTCCCTGGCCACTGCAGGGGGGTTGGACTAGATGACCTCCAGAGGTCCCTTCCAACCCTAACCATTCTATGATTCTATGATTCTAAGATACATTGGGCCAAGAATCTGGCCAAGAATTGAAGAAGTTCTGGGAGAGATCTTATGACCTCCAGTCTTCCTCTACTGACAGAGCCAGATCCTTATAGAAGTTCACTCCCCCAGAGTTTTCTCCCTTTACTTTGGGATGGAATTGGAAAAGTATCTTCTGAATCCATAAGTACACTTCTCAAAGAAGAAATTCTGCTTAGCTTTGAACTATGATTAAAGGGTACAAGTCAAACGGACAATGGGGTGAGATTTTTGTGTGTGTTTCTCTGCTTGTACTGAAAACATACCTTTCCATCATCCTTTAATCTATTTATTACTCACCCAAAGGACTTCCCTAGCCTTTTATGATGTCAAATTTCAGCAAGGAATGGCTTTTTATGACCCTGTTACAAACCCATAAAACTGAACGTTTACAATGGAAAAACTAACAGATGTTTATTTCTAGCTTTAAAAGAGGGAGCTTTGGACTCCAGAGTGAATATGGCTTTTATTTAAAAATATTCAGTCTTCACAGTTATTTGGCATTTTGTCCTGGAACTCTATATTCTGTTTCCTATGGTTTCTTCAGCTCGATCTATCACTCTTACAAACAGTACTATTTGTCCAGATATACTACAAGACTGCATTTCCTTATCAATAATTTCTTATTCTTAGCTTTTAAAAATACGTTCTACATTTAAACTTGCCACTGAAAGTTGGGCTAGGGACGAATATGTTTACAAAATTTAATAATGAAAAGTATGTACCTATTTTTGAGTTTTCAATAAAAGCAGGAATGAATGACTTGGGGCTTAAAAAAATTGATTTTTAAATGGGTTTTTGGAGGCAAATAATTTGTAAATGGTACTAGTTGATTTGTTATTTTGGAAATAAAACCAGAACAAGTCACTTCTTAAAAATAGATCAGAGCATTTTCAATGACAATTGCATAAGATAATTGGTAGGAATAATTAGTCCCTCCATTGCATTAATAAGCTAGTTCCTGTAGTAACAGAGATTGAAAGATCATCTCACTGTGAAAGTGAGCAACATTCTTGTTATGTAACATATCAAAATCTAAGCAACTATTTCTGCATATTACATTATTTATTAATTCTGAATTAAGTCCTTAATTTGGTGGAATTTCCAGGACTTTCCAAAACATATTTCCCCCACAGTAAACAAGGAACTTGGGCTCTAAGCAATGAAAAATGAAACAATATACATAAATCTATAAAATCTTTTCCTATTAAGTTGAAAACACCTGCCTTGAATTCTGGTGATATGATGCTGGGATGTCTGGTAATAGAGGAGCACCTTTAAGAATGTAAAAAGATGACACACAAATGCAGAGGGTAGCATATCTGTAGCATACAATACCAAGAAAATTGATGGGGTATTGCAACACAAGCCCAGCATTACTCATTTGCCGATGTATTTTAAACAGTCATTTCCTATCATCTCTCCGTATTTCCTCCCCTGCTTTTGCTGACTTTCTCTATAATGACTAGATTAAAAGGAATGTACTCTGTCAACAGCAAAGAAAATGGGCCTAATTCATCCTCTAGAAATGCAAAAGCTCCTCACAATTTTGCAAAAGCATTTTTCTGTAAGTTTCTTGGATACACTTTTAAATGCCTCTACAACAAGAATCTGAAATTATTATGGCTGCTCAAAACAGAATGATTAGGTCTAATCATAATTATGAAACTTCACAGAGAAAAAAAGTAATAGTTTTACTACTGTACAACCCTGATGTACAATAACTGATGTATTTTATTCAAGTTAAATTTGTATTATTTAGAACTTGGGTTCCTTGCGTAAGCTTTTTTAGAATCAAGTCTACCCAATTTTGGTGATATTCTCTTGAAAATGAGAAAGGTGACTCAAAACATACAGTGTTGCAGGAAAGGAGAACACAAATTGCAAAGCTACACAGAATTCTATTTTGATAAATAAATGCTATCCACACTCAGCTATTCAACTACACTAAAGTAAAACACTGTATAATGCAGGGGACATATAATGAGGAAAACAATATACTACAAATCAAATTACATGAAATACAACTGAAACAAACCTTTTTGGTAGTCACTATCATTGGCACCATAATTTCCCTGAGTGCAGTGAATATTTGAATCTTCACAGTATGAAACAGAATTTTAAGTCCTCTCACTACAGAAGTGCCTGCACTCATGCTCTTACATATATGCAATTCATATGCATTTCTATACATTACATAAGTAGCACAAAATAATATCACTGAAACAGATTTTTCTCAGAGCAACCACACAATTTATTAGTTAGGTTTTATCAAACTGATGAGCTGGTAACTCCACAAGAATAGGACCAGCTAAAGAGTAAAGATAGTATTTTTTTGCTCAGGTAGTTTCCCACAGAACACCACTCAAGTGTTCAACCACTATTGTGGTCTGGAAACAGATAATTTACAGGTGCTCATTCACAGGAACATGCTAACAGAAGTTGTTGAATCTGAACAAGTAGTAAAGAACTTGTATAAATTTTCCTTTAGCAGGTGACTTTGTTTCACCAAGTTTTAATTCCTGAATAATATGTTCCATAGCAGAATATAAAAAAATCCAAAGAACAAGGAAGACTGTTTCAGACCTAATGAAGGTGCAGCAAAGCTGACCTATGACTGGTCACTGCATATAACCTGTGTAACTAGTTCTCATCTTAAATAGCCAATACTTCTTACCATGGACTGTCAGTAGGGATAGACTCTGTACTGACATGGAAAAACGACTACTGCTGTCTAAAGATAATAGATCACATATGGATATGAACTGACAGAAATACAAAAAAACCCCACAACAAACAAATGGGAAATACAGGTTTAGAAGGTAAAATGATCAGAACCAGCAAAACTGCTGCAGAATGTTTTTGTAGACTTAGAGAGGAATTGCAATGGTGGTACTACAAGGACTTATCAATTAAAACAAGAATGATCTGGAGTTCATAACTGATGTAAACTTATTGAAGTTTGTATTTCCCTAGAGTCATAGGAAGATTACAAATTACCTTGACTGCTTTTGTTTTTTACCTTACATTGGCCAACTTAAATTTGAGGCACCCTTTTTGATCAAAGGATAAAAGGGTACAAATTATTTATGATGACAGATGTCAAAGGAAACAAGAAATAACTTAGGAAATCACTGAAATCCTTTAGTTAGGAGATTAAATATATTTAGGAGGAAAATAGGTATGTCGTAAGACAGTGTCTTGTAAAATGGTTAGCAAATGAAATTAGGACTAAAAACAATCAAATTGACAGAAATCCTATTTTATATCATAGGATGTTAAGATGATTTCTTCCTTCTCTTCCAGGCAATGTTATTTCCTATTTAATGTACCCATGAATCTACTGATTTTATGAAAGTTTTAAGAGCCCCCATGTTCAGGAAGGAAAATGCTTCAAGTCAAATGGAGACTACAGAGATGTCCTCACATGCGAGATTCAGTAGCTATATTTTGTACAAGGAACACACAACTGACAAGCAGATGTACATTGATATAGACACACAGGGCTATAGGCATAGACACAAATAAGGGCTTAGCAAGATGAACAACATTTTAAGAAGATGTTGCTCATCCATTTTGATCCAATTTATGTGAATGATTCATTGTTAAAGTTTATTCCTTCAAATAAGTCATTAAAAAGTAAGAACTTTATAGAGGTTCCTCAAACGGACTTAGGTGGCATAACACCAAGAGTTTCCTGTAGGTGGCTGGGAAATAACCTGCATTGTGCCCTCTCCATCCTAAGGTAATCCTGAAGGCATTTTCAGATGCCAGTTTCCTGGAAGGAAAACTAACAGTAGGATATATGCTGAGTCCTGATCTGGGCTGAGAGGAAAGAAGAGCCAGCAGAACTTCAGTAGGTGACATTAGAGACAGCATGGACAATACAAGTAAGACATACTGGAAACGGTCACTCCTGGATGGGTATGCACATCGAAGGTAGCTTAGTGAGAGGGATAGTATCAGGAGACAGAGAGAAGACAACATTAGGATAGAGATGCCATGCATTGTAAGAGAAGGAGATCTGAAACATTAAGATCCCGTTTTTTTTCTATACAATTATCAGTTGCAATTACACATCAAAAGAAACAAATCTACCCCCAGTTGTGATGGATGAACATCTGCACTTTCCAGACGTTCTTTTCCACAGGATTTCATTGCAATAGCATAGAACACCCAATCAGTCATTTAATGACAGCATTATAACCCATTATGTTCAAGAGTCAATTACTCTAAGACCTTACAGTTTTATCACATACAATATGTCTAAATTGGATGCAACACTGTGGATCAATCATATTCCAAATTTTATCTGAATCTGACTGTAGAAGGCTACAAATGGCTTATATTGGGGAGTGGGGAGGAGCAAGAATGGTCAAAATTGCAAAATACCAAATAGTTAATGAGCCCTTAAAGAATTAACTATTTCTTTCATTGATGATACATGGCCTGTACACAAACAAGATAACTGCACTTTAAAGAAAGTGCCTGGCTTTTCCTTTTTTTCCATTTGTAACAAAGCCCAGAAATCAGCAAATACTGATTGGTTAATCAGAAACACACAGCACAGATCAGCATGTGGAACTAGACCATATGTGAAAATGGGATTGTCACAGCAAGGACATTAAGGGTCACAGGACATACATCTGTAGGAGATCAGTCTTCATTAGTTCAGCTGCTCATGGAACACTTCGTTAGCATTATGTTCATCCATGGATGTGCAATCATTAGTAAATGGAGTTATAAGTTACTTTTTAAAAATGGAATACAATATGTATGTAGTCTGCCTAAGGAAGGAATGAATCACTAGAAATGCATGAGATCTATTATTTACAAATGTTATATTCTGCAGCATCTTGACATTTGCCTGTTTGTAAAGGCTATGGCTGATAAATCTCAGTGGACAATAAAAGCATTTATTCCCATACCACTGGAAAAGAGGTTATGTTCTATTTGATGTCAAAATAGTTGCAACTTTATTATTGGAGAATAAGATCTTCACTAGCTGTAAGTGAGCATTACTCCATCACAATCAATACTGTTGATTGACTGTAACAGAGGAAGTGTCAGGAACATACATCAAAATTTCCTTATAATATTTGGAAGGAAAAGAATGTTTGGTTTTGGTTTGTTTTCTGATAACCCACATACCTAACCACTCTTCACTAACAGTTCTGTGTGTCTCAAATAGGTAAATCTGGAATGCATTCAACTTACAGGTTAGTAGGGGTTAATTCAAATACAGGCCAAAAGAGGGGCAAAGTACAAGCAATTGGTTTTCCAATTGTGATTAGGTAGGCACTGTAAGCAACACCAGAGGACTGAAAGAGCTACTTGGATATTTAAACAGCATGAAATAAGCTGCCAGTGATTGTCAGCTGAGTTTATGAACACGTGGTCAGATAAAAGCCATTTATTGCAGGGAAGTTAATAATATGACATCAAATATATGACAGTGTTAGTTAAAGGTGATTTCTACAAATTCAGAAACCACAGTCAATACTCTTGATCTATCACTAGATTGGTTTGGATTCTAGAATATTGCTATTTTGATTCTAGAATCAAAATATTTTAAGAAATGAAATGGAATAGGATTCAGTTATGGAGGGTTTTTTAATAGCATTTAATGAGTAGAGGTTACCTTTCTCTTCTCTTAACAAGAACAGTTGGTGACTGCTTTCAGTTTGAAGTGTGTCATCATTTAAAAGCATAAGCTACCTCAGTAAAAGCTTCCTTTTAATTTCCTCATGCAAACACCACTTTCTTCTCCTACCATAAGAGCGAAACGTCCACATTAGCTTAAAGTAACATGATAGATGGAACTTTGATTTGACTAATTTAAAAATTAAAAAAGTTAATATTAAAATATAGACATTTCTGATATAAGCACGATACATTTAAGGTATGTTTAAAACAACCAATCAGGTCTTTTCCAAAGCATTATTTTTCTTCTTGATACACAACATCGCTATCTTCCGAGATGGAGAGTTGTTCCTTCCCTCTCTTTTTCTGACTATAGATTGGCCATAGATAAAGATTTTGAGTAGATATTTACCAGCGCTCCAGATGCCACTCAGTTACCTGAAGCGGCACTCCTGTTCACTTAATTAAAAGTTAAATCAATTACTAACCTGGGAATTTTTACTCCAGGACAGAGGCCTGCTGGGACTTTACTGCTCTCTTAGCATCACAGACCAGCATCTGCCTTCTGGGCTCACCTGCAGACGTTTGAATTTGATGTCCCAGATGTTTCCTTCAGTTCCTACCTTCATAAATAAGAAAAATACAGAGCAACACTTTCTCTTCTAGACTTTTACCTCTAGTTTCTGGCCATCAGTAGTTCAGAGACTTTCTGTACTGGAAGCTGCAACTAGATGATAAGGTTTAATGCTCTTGATCTCCATCTCCCATCATTTGCTTAAATGCTATGTCATTCTGTGGATTGCCAATTCTAAGTCAAGAGGGTTTGAACTACTCCCTCAGGTTATTCTTTCTGCCTGTTTTATTAAAAATATGTTTTCCCTACTACAGTAAAAATAAATTGAAAAAGAACAGATTTGACTCTTCTATCCACAGTAAACCTTTGGATGGATACTTAATGAGAATGTGCATATCTGGATAATCAAACAAAGCAGATCCCCTAACCAGCATAGGTTAGTGAGACAGGAAATCCTACATTTCTTACCCAGGCAGTTTTCATAAAAACAAAAGAAAAGTTTTTTCTTATCCTATAATCTAGTCAACTCACATTCTCTATTACATATTAGAAGATGCACATTCCCTCTGTCTCAATATGATCAACACTTTCCCTTCCACTTTCAATATTAAAGCTCACACTGCAGCTTCAGCTGCTTCATTAGGAGTCCCCTTCTATGTTTACAAGGAATTAGCTTTCTGTAGCCAAACCAGTAATAAATTCTGTTGTTAATGTCATTAGGAAAGTAGGGCAACCCAGATTACAGATCTGTCTGTGACACCACAATAGTGCATATTTTAAATTGCTTTTTAAAGTAAAAGGGATGAGATGGTGAATAAGAACATTTAAAAAAAAATCACTTCAAAGTCAAGTCACAAAGTACTATACTTAAAAAGAAAAAGAAAATATTTCTCAAAGCAGTTTTTACAACAGAATATTCACTGTATTCATACAGTTTTTCTGCTACAGCTCAAAATATTTGCTGGGAAGTTCACATCAAATGTATTTTATTCATTATATTTTCAGATTCTTTTACGACTCTCTGGAAGGCCTAAAGGGACAGCCTGGCAGCCCTGTGGAAAGCAGAGTCACCACATCCCTGCTGCACAGTGTGAGAATCTGAAGGAATGTCTGGGAGCCACTGTGAAGACTGTTTGCCTGCTTTAGCTTCATCTGAAGATGAACTGCTGTGGGGTTAATCACAATAATTATGCACTTTCTCCCTCTCTAAGAAGCATTATTTGCTCTGCATCTCAAACTGGGAATTGAGAAGAACGAAGTTGAGCCTCTGCATCTGCTCTTTGCCTAGTGCTGGCTTAATCCCTCCCTGTCCTGCTGTCCCACATAATTATTTTGCAGAGTGTGGGTAAAGAGGAAGACCTGGATACTATGGATTGCCATTTTTCTTCTCCAGCCATGTAGTTTAGGGAATTTCTGGGATTGCTGTCTTTTTATCTCCTACTTTTCCACACAGACCAGAGAAGCACTTACCATTACAAGAGCAAAAACCTGCAACTATGTACAACCTGAATTAAAAACTGCACTAAGCAAATCTTATCAAGTTTCTCATTAGAAAATATTTTTATTTACCAAATGTGATTGCACATGCAGCTTTAACTAGTTTATTATTTTGATTGCACACCTCCAAAATATGTTTTCAACTAACATAATTGTGTTAATTTGCATCTTGAAAGGATACCTTTGCAAAACTGAGCATTTGATCGAGGTTATTCCTGCTGAATCAAAAGAAATTCACACATAGAGTTGTAATAATTACCTTCAATATTTAACATCAACTAGGAAAAAAGAAAACTAAAAAAGCTCAATTTTTCTAGCACTAACAAAGTTAAAAATAGAATATGAAATGAATTTTTGGTGTGATAGATATAAAAATAAATCATTTCTGTTTTCAGGGAATTCTTCAAAACAAGACTTGAATCAACAGGATGTGGTACTATCCCTTCCTCCAGTCTAGAGATAGAAACAAATCGTGTCCCAGAAACTTTAATGACATATTGCACATCTCTTGCCTTGCTTTTACTGACAGATGATTTTGCACTTTTTTACTTAAGCTGGTTGCCAAGCCTATATATGTTGCATTTGTTCTAAGAGGAGTTTTTTTGGACAAGTCAGCACATAAAGGCTTTTTTGTGTCAATGGAATTTAAGGCAACTGTCATCTTTTTTTTCCCCTCTCAATTAGGACAAACCACAATAAAATAAACTGATTTTTAATCAGTACGATTCAAATGTTAGATAACTTTCAGTAGGTAGAAAATATCTGAAACAGTTAAATTCAAGTGGCTTTTGAACAAAGACAGCTCTAAAAGACTTCTCATTAGTGACTGCTTCTAGCTGAGCCACTATCCACAAGCTTGTTCCCTCTGAACTTCATGCACCCATGAAAAGAGCAAATGTCACATAGTGTGTATGATTTCTTCTTGGGTCTTGTTCATATGAAACTCTGTGCAAAAGAACAAAAACACTGAGACAGCTTTTTGGGCCCCTAGGCTCTGCAAAACTGAGGTAGAAGAATATGGTATAGGGAATTATATTGATATATCACCACATGTGTTGCCCTCTACAAACGAGAGAGGAAGCTTACTTAATCTAGAAATAATATTGTACGCAATCACCCAATAACACACAGATTCAGTAACTTGTTATAGACAGAACCAGAATGAAAAATCCAGATTAGCAACACTGAAAGATCCCTTTGGATATATTCACTTGTGCCTAGTTTAATTATATGAAATCTCATAAATTAATTACATCATTCCAAATCTGATGAGTTTTGTCACAGTAATGCTGATAGAGCCAGGATGCAATGGTCTGTCTTGTTATCAGTGGGTATGTTGTCACAGCTTCTCAGTGAACTGTGACTGAGATGTATTAGCAGGTCAAAAGGGCAAAGCTCTTCAATTTTTTACAGTTCTAGAAAATGGATGACATTCGAAGAAAAGCTAAGTCTTACCAGGGGGCCAAACAAAGTGAGGGCTTTTTCTATATGTATTCTTAAAGAAGGAAAAAGAAAACAAACAAATGCAGGCTCTGTTATTAAAAGACTCTACTTCATGCTAGGCTTTTTCTATATGTTTATTGTGTACAATTTACTGCTTAAGCCCCCTATAAAGCTCACACAATGATTTGGATAAAATCAAAAAGAAAAGTGCTATGAATCTTGCTTCCTGGAGTGGCAGAGGTTGGGCCAGAGGTGAGATTTCAATGAATTACACTCATAAGTGTCCATAAATTATAGATAACAGTATAGTTAGAGGCATTATTTTATCTCAAATTAGGGCTATGCAACTGGGTATTCACAGGAGCACTCTCCAGCAGCTTTATGCAAGTGTTGGCAGCTGAATGAGGTTGGACTTGACTATATCTTCTTTAAAGAAACAGATAATTAAGTATCCCCAATCACTTGGCCTCTTTTTTTTTTTCCCCTTCTCCTTTTCAAAAGGTTAACACTTGAATGCTTTAACTGAGTAATAAGAAAAAGATGTGGTGACCTGCTAAATTTTCTAACCTTTATTACTCTCTAAGACATTTTTAACATTTAAAGCCCCACAGGAATTTTGCTAATGCTTAATATTTTTCCATTTAGGAAAGCACACTCTGCTCACCCTCTGTGGCAAGCTGAAGACTCAGGATAGCAATGTAATCAATAGAGAAAACACTGCAATAATTAGTAAGTTTGTTGCAACAGGGAACAGGGGAGAATGATCAGTATATATTTGTATTTCATCAACTCTTTTCTCAAGTTACATCACAGTTTTCACTAGTGCATGTGTATCTAGCATACATAAATATCTTTTGATAGTCATGCCTTGGGCTGAATTACAGAGGACGTTATTTCAGTCCTAGACTCCCTGGAAAATCATTTACATCTTTATAAACCTATTTCACTATCCTTGAAGACCTCATCTAAGGTCTTACATATTCATGGGCTGTGAGAGAGAAATTATAAATACACATACAGCTAATGATGTAAATAGCATTGAAATTTAAATTATCTTCCTTAATAATTTTGCAATGATTTCTAGGGTCTTTAAGCACAAATTATTATTTGAAAGACAAAGCCTGGCCTCTAAAGGCAACATTAAAACTAGAGATGGGGCAGGACACCATGGATCCATAAGCATTTTCTGTTTTGATTTCCGACTGTCCAGAAATGCTTTGGAGTTGAAGCAAGGTCTCTATAAACCACCTACTTGAAACATATCAATATTCCATGGCTAAGGAAAGCCAGTACAGGCAGTCAGCCCTACATAGACCTCCAACAGAATTTCTTCACTTACTTGCATCTACAGGTCCTTTTCAACTGTGGAGAGCTTACTATATCTAGGAAGACTTGCAGACCGTANCCTGCCCACTGCAGTTGGACTAGATGAGCTCCAGAGGTCCCTTCCAACCCAAACCATTCTATGATTCTCCAGTATGTCCCAGTTACGGTATCTTGCAGGTACCTTGTGCTCAGAATCCATTAGCCAGGGTTTGACAGGATACTCCTGCTGTTTGCATACTTATAAAAGTCAAAAGATCTAAGATCAAAGCTTGACGTACACCTCATCAGGCTTTGGATTCTGGACACCAAGGTTGAGAACTTAGCCCTAGAACACCTTGCCTATGTTACCTTTTCCCTCAACATGAACAAGGACTTTCAGCTTAATGCTACCTTAAGAAACTGTGAATAACACGTTTTTAAAAAAATTGTCATTTTTGGGGATGCCTTATAAACATGTCTTGTCCAACCAAACCCATCCAGAATTAAATGTTACACAATATGTCATTCAAAGTAGCTATTTACCATGATGATTGTTGTGAATCTATTTAGAAAGAGGAAACTGAGGTGTATTGTTTCTCAATTGCTGACCTATAGGTTTATAGAGCCATTATTGATCAATTTCTGGGCAAGAGTATAGGGTAATCTCTGTATGTGATTTACTTTAGATGATAAGAAAATTTGCTTAATATCCAAGGATGATTAAAAAAGACTTAACAATATTAAAAGTATATTTTATAAATCCCTTCATGAGTGAGAATATAATATTAATCTAGTGCTGTTAAATCAGTCAGTATTGCATCCCCCTCTGTAAATGACTGAACATTTGTCCTTTTCAGTATGTATATTTAGCACACTAGAAAAAATATTCCTGCACTCCTTCCATAATGGTAATAAAAAGAAACTGATTATTTTTTACTTGTCCATAAAAAATGTCCCCAACAGCAACTTGAATTTGATTAAGCTGGTATATCAAATATATATATGGAACTGTGCACACAAAGTAGGGCTTACAAGAACGTATGTACAAATTAGATGACTGCAATATTTAATAACTCAGTGAATCCTTGCTAATGTAACACTTTTTCCCCCCTGCATTCAGCTATTTGAAATTGAAATAATTTCTAGCCAGAACATGCTGTTCTTTTAGCGTTTAAATCAGCCCTGCTTTATCAACACACTGATCATAACTGCTGTAATGAAACATCTCAGACCTTGAAAGTTTGCAACACACTGATGAAATACCAAGATGTATTTGTGAAAACAGTTTTTCTTCTTCAGGGTAAGACTAATTTCACATCTGTTGTAAATAAATAAAAAAAAGAAATCCCAAACAATGCTCTTTCTCTCTTCCCTAGAAAAAAACTTCATTGAACTATTTTAAAACAAAAATGCTCAATCTTATTAAAAGTGATGGAATTGGAACATTTAAAGATACTTTAAATGATCTTAGTCTGCACACTTCCCACTTTGGGCTTAGGCCAGGAAGTTAGTTTTAAGAGGCATTTAATACTGAATGAATCTCAAGCAAAAGGAAATTGGCTTCAGTGTTTTAAAACGTAAGGTCAGTGGATATTGCACTGATCCAATATGACAGACACAAGACCCAATTGTTTAGATCTGAACCACTCATTTAACATTCATTGTTATTTTTCTATTGCCTTTATTTGAGTCTAGAATCACAAAAACCACAGCCTGTGTGTGCTCTACCTCAATAATAACTGCATTTAGTTTTGTTTAAAATAGAGAATTAATCACTGCCAATACCTTTTTTTCCTCTGACAGTGCTTCAAGTTTGCAGTGGAATTATAAAATGATTGTTAATTTACACATACAAGATAATTTTATGTGACTTAAGAAAGATTAAATGGAACAATCAGGAGTGACAGTGGAAGAAATTAAATCAGGATATGAATGAGCGCTGTTTTATACTGTAGGTGTTCCTGCAAAACCTCATGCTAATACTTAAACTCATCAGTTAATCACTTCCCATATTCTTTTTCAAATATTAACCTTTTAAAAAGTTGAATTAGCTTAAGAATAACTTGATATATCATTAGGATTCATTTAAAAAGTCCATGCTGAAAAAGAATAGTTCTCTTTTTAAACAGTTTTTAATTATTATGAGGCTTATATGAAGAGGAAAATATATTTTAACAAGCATCCACACAAGTGGTCTGATTATGTTATTCTAATCTGCAAACCTAATTATCACCTTCTTATGGAGTACAAGGAACAGCTTTAGAAGAAAATTAATGTATCCTATCAGTGGGACAGTTTGTCACTTTATTAAATAATCATCTTCTTTGCAAATAAAATTGTTAGAAGCTTCATTGTATTAAGGAAAAAATAAACCCCCTCACACCATTACATATTAAAATTAACTTCCCACCGTTTCTTTAATGGTTTATTAAGCCTTCACTGTGGTGGATTATGAAGTACAAATGAGGATATCAACTGTTTCTAAAACTGTAAGAAACAAGTATGTTCTATGTGTGGTTTTTATTACGGTGAGTTATAATTTAGCAAACATTTCAACTATTTTCACTAGTTTCTAATGTAGAAAGTGTATATTAAATCAGAAGTAGATAATACATTTTTTCCCTCTTTTATACCTAAATCTTAAGCTGTGGAGACAAAAACTGACATATCTCTCTGTCTCTTTCTCTGTAAAACAGACAATTCACATTCTATATTTCAATCCAGAAGACAAACCCAGCACAAATGTAATCTGAAGAGTTGCCAAAGATGCCCCTGAAATAAATCTTTAGACTGAAATCTATGGCATGAAAAACGGTATTCTTGACAGAAATACTTAATACATCATTATTTAAAATATCATTTTTCCTAAGACCAAAATTTCACCTCCAAATCTTCAAAGGCTTTCTGTAGAGCAATGGCAGAATTTCACAGCTTGCAAATACACAGAGGAACCCACAGCCTGTAAGCAAGCCCAGGGTCAGACTAGTTTACCATGTAATGAAGAAATTTTACTGGGCTCAGCAGTAACTAAAGATTTTCTTTCACTAGTCATTGCAGTAGAAAACTATGGTGTAGGTTGTTGCCTTTGGGTTTTTTCTCCCCTCTCAGGATACATATTATGATTTCCATGCAGAGCTAACGGGGATTATTTTTAGCTATCTTATTATTCTGTGACACCAAAAACTACACAAAATGAAGCCAATTTTAAGGAAATTTTCATCTAGAAAGAGTTGTTAGTTAACGGAGGAAATATCAGCTTAAAGTTATATAAAAAA